>OX422207.1:286286167-286486167 GCA_949130495.1 Sambucus nigra | reverse complement strand
GCTCCGAGAAGGGAGGTAGCTAGGCTAAAAGTCAAGGTTACAGGGCTTGAGGAAGACATTGAGAGATTGAGAAATGCCTTCAAAATGGAACCTCGAGAAGATTTTTTGGAGGGCTATAATGCAGGATGGGAAGATGCCCCATTAAATCTTAAAGAGGCAGAGCATGCATCTTTCTCTCGAGGGTGGTTGAGCGCTCTTAGGGAGGTCAAGATACCTAAGAATTCTAGGTTATGGTATAAGTACCAAGTCGAGTGTCCTGCCTACTGTCACAATACTTTCTCGATGGATGAATAATGGATCCCAACTGATGCCATTCCTCCCCATCTCTTAGTGTACGATCTAGACAGTGATGTGGAGGAGCTTGCTACCAAACCAAATGATGGTCAAAGGTTGATCATTGTTGAATACCTTCCTCACCATCTCAGGACATCTTAAACCTTTGTATATTTTTAGTCTTTATTGTAAATGTACCTTCTCATTATCGTAAATGAAATTTTTTATATATCAATTTTTGATGTTTTGAGCTTGTGTTGACTAAACATGTGTGTTTGATGATCAAACAATATTGATTGACTAGATAATATTAATCGACCACCATAGGTCCTTTGTTATTTGGGTTTTATCATTTTGACTTCTTAACTGACTAAATGGTATTAAGAAAAAATAGTGTTAGCCACATGTTTTTGTGTTTGAACATTCTCCCTATCCAACATGACTTAATAGTGCCATTCCATGTACTTTATCTTTTAGATTGTGTCATCACACTCCCTTAGGCCTAAGTAGTATGATATAGAGAATGCACCTAGTAACTGGGCCATCCTCCTGAGTAGGTTTTTATTACCAACAAAGTTGGTGACCAACCTATGTTAGCTTTACTGCCTGAGGGTCCCCTATAAGGATTTTTTTGATGTCGAGGCAATTGATGAGGTCTCATATGTTTTGTAATAAGTAGCTGAGGGATGTAGTAATTAAAATGCTTATATTGACCTGTTATAACTGCTAGAAATCTTACTCAACAAGTGATGTTTCCTAATTGAAAACAAGTTGAACAACTTGTCGTAATACCGATGGGGAATGCTAGTTATGAAGTGAGTAGTGAAGGCCTCTGTTAGAGCTACAAAGTTTCTAATCGACAATAAGGTAGCCTCTCAAACCACTTATGTGCTACATCATGTAGGCTAGAAGGGAAAATCCAACACATTAGTGAATGATTATGGCTCCATAAGGTCATTGCTTGTCTATATTATTAGACATTATCTATGAGGTCTGTTTTCCCATCGTAGGTCATGAACCTGGGAACATCAAACTTCTTTGGGGGATACTCTTCTTCGATCACCCTTGAAAAAGGGGATTTCATTTGAGTATTGAGAGCCCTACTGGCGTCTCTGGTGGATCTGGCTCCACGGTGGGCTGAATGTTGGTCTATATCCCTATGGACCAGAATCCTAATATCTTCATTATGTTTATCGTTGTTATTATGGAATCTTTTTGGCTAGCCACGCTCTAATCTGCCATGTTCAGCTCCTTCTTTGTCACGCATGAAGATTTTCCCTCGATTGCGAGTGTTACTCACCCGAGGACTAGAAGTCTTGTCACAGTGCTTCTTGGTGCCCCTTTGGAGATCTCTCTCCATTCTCTCTAATCGCCTTTCGAGGCGAGCATTCTTTTCTACCTGGAGGCATGTAGCCTCCTCTTATTCGTGAATCCTAACTTCAGAGGCGTTGACCAACCTAGAGATCTGTGTAGTTCTGGATTATTCTTGGCTCTCTTCAAAAGTTTACCTATCCTGGCAAAATTAGGGTTTGTGTGCTGGTGAATCTCAGACTTGACCCTAGGAGGAACTAGTTCTTCCTGAACATAACCAACCTAGGGAATGTTGCAATTATGGTGAGACATCATGGGCTTTATTTTTATAAGGTTCCAATCTAAAAAACTCTCGAGGTTGGTCCTTCTAATATTGTTATGACATAAGAGGAGGAAGAGGGATCCGAAGAAGAGGGAGAAGGGTCTAAAGAAGAAGAAGAAGAAGAAGAAGAAGAAGAAGAAAGAAAGAAAATAAGAAGAATAAGCAGAAGATATTACCCCTTGATAAAGAGAAGGGAGTTAAGGCTTCTTTATGATGATGATGATCAAGATATCCTATTTGATCAGCTTAAGACTTTAAAGACATCTAATGTTTGATCCCTCGGGACTAGTGGCTCTAGCCCGTCAGATAAGAGAAAGGAGAAGGAGAAGGAGAAGGAGAATGAGAAGAAAAAGGAGGCAGAGAACAGAAAAAAAAAGGAAGAGAAGAAGAAAGAATAAGAGGGAGGGATGACAAAAGAAAGTTATCTCTGAAATCCTTTAGATTTCCCCTCCTGTTGTAGCCGTTGATGGGATTAGCTTGGGTGATTCCCCCTACCTTGCCCTCAACCTGCTAAAGAGGGTAGTGCTCACTACTTATTACGAGCGTTCTTTGAGGTTGGGGTCGTTCCATCACTCCCTCAAAACTGCTCAGGGGATGGCTCTGGTAAGACTTCTCCATTATTTATCTTTTCACGCTTCCTTTACTTATATACTTAACATATTGCTTTCTTCCCTTATGTGTAGTTATTATTCGATTTCACACCTCTTCTAGATGAACATGCCGACAAGTTCAAGATCAAACAAGATCTAAAAAGAGTTCTAAAATTTGTGAGGAAGGCCTTTATTAAAGCTCACCAAGCATGGTAGCGAGAGAAGGAGAAGATTACCATGGTCTATGATGAACTTGGGGAGGCGCCTGAAGAGCCAAGATTTTTGAGGCTAATGAAGCCTTGTCCAACAAGATTATTAAGTTGGAGGATGTGCTTCCCTAAGAAAGAGATGCGAGCTACCGCGAGGGCTTCAATAAGGCCTATGATGACACCAAACAGTAGCTGGACTATAGATGTAAGGACGCCTTCAAGAAAGGTTGGTTCTAAGTTTTAAAGGTACTACTAAATCCGATATTGTCAACCTCCATTCTCCTGGTCCTTACCCTTTCAAGGAGGATGGAGAGGGAGATGGTCAACCTATTGCTCATGCTTGGACAGTTTATGCTGAGTTCGGTGTTGATTATGATGTTGGTAGGGAGAATCCCATTATTGATAAGGGCAAGGCCATTGTTAAAGTCGATCAGGTGAAAGACCAAGGCCCGCAGACTTGTAACTTTTCTTTTTTTCCTTATACGGTTTTATCTTTTGGAAATTTGTAATTATTTTTGGAAACTTACTGTACTCACCCTTGTCCACCTCCTTTTTGTTAATTAATGAAGGTGAAATCTTTTTCTTGTGCATGCATTTTCTCAATCTTTGTGTGTTGATATTTTTCTTATGATCTGAAGTGTGTTATTTTTATTTTATTAATTTACATCTGTACATTCATCCTAACTCCCTCTTAGGGTAAATCCTTGGGGCAAACATCAACTTTAAGGCTCGCAAAGCATTTATAAAGATTTGTAATTCTTTGAGGAAAGAAAAAAAATACAAGGATTTATCTGAGTTAGTCACTAAGCTAGAAGACAATCTTCAAGAGATGGAGGAAATAGGTGCCTCGGTTTAAGAAGAAGTCATTTCTTTGAGGGCCAAACTCCCAGAGAACAGTGAGGTTAGCTAAGTGGGTGAAGTCCTTTAGGTCGAAAATGATGCTCTAAGAAGGGATATAGCAGGGATGAAAGTCAAGGTTACTGGGCTCAAGGAACGCATTGAGAGATTGAGAATTTCCTTCAAAATGGGACCACGAGAAGCTTGGTCGGAGGTCTATAATGTAGGTTGGCAGATGCCCCAGCAAAGATTAAAGAGGCAGAGGATGCAACTTTCTCTCATGGGTGGTTGAGTGCTCTTAGGGAGGTAAGGATACCCAAGGATTATAGGCTATGGTATAAGTACCAAGCCGAGTATCCTTCCTACTATCACAATCCTTTCTTGAAGGATGACCAATGGATCCCAGTTGATGCCATTCCTCCCCATCTCTTATAGCACAATCTAAAAAGTGACGAGGAGGAGCTTGCTCCCAATACAGATGATGGTCAGAGGGCGACCATTGTTAAATGTCTTACTCGCCATCCTGGGCCATCTTAAACCTTTGTATATTTCTGGTTTTTATTGTAAATGTACCTTCTCATTATAGTAAATGAAAAGTTCTTATTTACCATTTTTTGATGTTTTGAGTCTGTGCTGACTATACATGCTTATTTGATGACCAAATAATATTGATTGACTAGAAAATATTGATTAACTACCTTTTATCCTTTGTTATTTAGGGTTTTCCTTTTTGATCTTCTTAGCTGACTAGATGGTATTAAGAAAAAATTGTGTTTGTCACATATTTTTATGTTTGAACATCCTAGTCTAGCATGCCTTAGAAGTGTCATTCCATATACTTTACCTTTTATGTTGTGTCATCACACTCCATTAGGCGAAGTTGGATGATGGGGAGAATGCGTCTGGTAACTGGGCCATTCACCCGAGCAGGTTTTTATAACCAACAAAGTTGGCGACCAACCTTTGTTGGCATTATTGCCTAAGGGTCCCTTGTAGGGCTTTTTTGTTATCGGGGCAACTCGTAACGTCTCTTGTGTTTACAATAACTACCTAAGGGATATAGTAATTGAAATGCTTCTATTAACTTTTTATAATTGCTAGAACCCCTGCACGACATGTGAAGTTTCCTGATTGAAAAAAAGTTGAACAACTTGCCGTAATCCCAGGTGATATGGCAAAAGTGCACTTGCTAGCTCAGAGACATTAACCTCAACCTGTATGACGGCCGAGGTAACAAGAGATCAGGATTACCCATCAGTGATGTCATCCTTCACCAGGTCGGCCACAGCCGACGTTACAAGTATCACCATGCTTGGGCATCAGCCGAGGTCTGCATGACTCATGGGGTTAGCTATTCATCAGGTCGGCCACAACCGACGTTACAAGTATCACCTAGATGAGGGCATTAGCCGAGGTAAGTATGGACATGGGTTATCCATCAGCATAAACATCAACATCAGCTATAGCCGACGTTACAAGTTTCACCTAAGATTAGCAGAGCCTCGTAGGCCCAGCATCAAGTGTCAAGACAACATCGACCCTGACCGGCGTTCCAGGTATTTAACCTCGGCTGGCATCCCAGCCAAGGTCATCATATAATTCTCAAACATGGAGGGGGTAAGAAACACCAAACCTCATACTCATCCAGGCCGAGGTTGGTACCAAGCGAAGACATCCGAGCATTTACACGCATATGAACCGCTTGGAACACGTGGACTAATCTGTTATAACTGAATCATTCCCTCCACGTGAGAGAATATTGAGGTCATCATTATTTAGTTAAGATAAGTCAGGTGTCATCCTTACACTGGTTGGATCTTCATGCACATGTGCATGACATGCTTGGGGGGTATATTACACCCCCAAGCACTATATATAGAGGTCATCCTCAACATTGTAAAGGATCGAGAATTACAACCCTAGCTAAAACTCTGCCAATTTACGCAGTAGAGAGAGAAATCTTGAGAGATTGTATCCATGGTCGTTAATGCCTTATTTCAGTGACATTACTCACTCACTTGCACAATGGACGTAGGCCTAATTAGCTGAACCACTTATATATTCAAGTGTTCATCCACTTTTCCTTATCTCCTTCTATATATATATACATATATATATATATATACATATATATATATATATATATATATATATATATATATATATATATATATTCTCCTGTGCTGCCATTGTTGTCACTTGCTTGAGCTTGTCAACACCTTACATGGTGGTGTTGTTTCCAGCATCATCATTTTGGCACCGCCTGTGGGAACGAAAAGCTATCTCTTCCGTTTTTGTTGCTTAACCTCACCAGAGACTCTGGTGGTGAACCAGGCCTCACCCCTTGCGTAGAGTTGTTTCACCATTGAAAGAGGTCCATTAAGGTATTAAGCTCATCTTCTTCATAAGCTTTTTAGTTTTAACATATGGCACCAGAGTTACTACCTCCTCCACCATCTGGTGCTGGAGGACCTAGTTCCAGCCAGGCACCACCCCAGTCCGAAATAGCTGAGGTGGTAGCAGCCTTGAGGTCCTTGACTGCAACTCAGCAAGCAATGAAGGAGCAAGTTGCACAGCTCAGTAAAAATATAATGAGGCCACCTAGGGTCTCACCGGAGATGATTAATCCAATGGCTGCTCAACCCCATCCTGAACCTAGGGGACCACCCCAGGCACCGCGAAAAGACCAACCTACTCCTCAACAAAGGAGGGACGTTGCTGACCCTAGGCGTTTACATCTGGGGAGGCAAGGAAACCCTTTCCCTGAGGATAGGTATGAATACATGGAGGCAGAGGATGCTCCAGAAGACTGATTGGAGCCATATGAGGTTTCGAATAACACGGTGCATCCTATCCAGCAGAGCTGAGGTTATGGGGGAAAAAGAGATGGGGGTGCCCAACAAAGAGGATCAACTTTTAATCGCTTGAGCAGAGGGTCATCCTTTGAATGGCTCAGTCCATTTAATTACCTAAGGCAGAGGTTATCCAAGTCTAGAAGTGTAGCAGGCTCACAAAGGGAAGATGGGGAACATTGGCCTCATCAGGGTCGATCCCAACATAGCCGAGACAGGGATCAAGAGGAGGTAAATATCCAACGTTGTGCAGTGGCTGGGGAACCCTCAGTTCACCCCTTGGAGGTGGCTAGGGACAACCTCGGCCAGGCCGACGTTGCAAATACCTGGAACGATTCTATTCAATATCTTGAAGAGAAGATAGGGGACCTCATCAAAATTTGAGACCCACTACAAAGAGGGTTCTCAGAGGGCTCCCCATTTGTGTCAAGGATAGATAACTTCCCAATCCCTGATAAGTTCAAACCACCTACAGTGTTTCCCAAGTATGATAGTAGTACCAAACTTGTGTATCATATTGAGATGTACCAGTCTGCGGCAGACATTTATTCGATCCCAGATGAGATGAGATGCCAGGCCTTCTCTAGGACTTCAACGGGAGCTGCACATATTTTGTTTACCTCTTTTTCGAAGAACTATGTTGACAACTTTAAGGGCTTAGCTGAACGGTTCATTCACAATTTATGTTTTGGGGTAAGACCTCAGAAGAAGACCACTCATTTGTTGTATGTTAAGCAAGGCAAGAATGAGAGCCTAAGAGACTACATTGCTAGATTCAATAAAGAAAAATTGGAGGTTGAAGATTACAAAGAGAATATAGCTATGACAGCCCTCATCGGAGGACTCCAGAAGGGGAAGTTGTTGTGGAAGCTTGCTGAAGACCCTCCCAAGTCCATGGCAGATCCGTTAGCAACTGCACAAAGGGTCATGAATGCTGAAGAGGCTATGGCTGCAAAGTATGAGGATGAGAACGAAAGTAGCAGCGGGAAATTCCAAAGGAAGAAAGACGAAAAAAAGAGGTCTGCAGACGACAAGTTTGCACACTATACTCTAACTGTGAGCTGCGAACACATCATCAATGAAATAAAAAATGATCGATCCCTGAGATGGACGGAGAAACTGAAGTCTCCTCTGCATAAGAGGAACAAGAATCTGTGGTGTAAGTTCCACCAAGACCGCGGTCATATGATTGACAAGTGCTTCACCCTGAAGGATGAGATTGAGAAAATGTTGAAATCTGAAAAGCTTAGGAAGTATGTCGATGGTAAATATCCTAAGAGGGGAAGATATGACCCTAAAAAGAAGAGGAACGACAGATGTTGAGAAGATCCCCCAGTAAAAAGAGATGATGACTCAGATGGTGATGATGAGGACGATCCTGACCTCCCATCGAAAGACGATAATGCCCCTTTGAAGAGGGTTGGTATGATCTCCTTTAGTGTTAACACCATATGTGGAGGACTAGCAGGGGGTGGCTCCGAAGTAGCCGATCGTAAAGCTCATGCGGCAGAGGCTAAGTCAGTGACCAAAGAAGAGGATGTAAATCTGGCGTCTTCAGAGGCTAAGCAGAAGAGAAAAAAGGTAGATATGGATACTCTTATAGTTGTATTCTCCCGACTTGACTTCAAAGGTATCCTAGCTCCACACGATGACCCGTTAGTAATTACAGTAAGGGTGCATGGATATGAGGTGCAGAGAATCCTAGTTTATGGGGGAAGTTCAGCTGACATAATGCTTTGGCCATGTTTCAAGAGCCTAGGCCTAAGTAAAGCTAAGATTGTACCGTACCATCATCCATTAATTGGCTTCAGCGGTGAAAAGGTCCATTCGTTGGGCATGTATGAGATGGACGTTCGAATGGGAGACGAGTGGCTTAAGAGGTTGACCCGAAAGATCAATTTTTTTGTAATGGATGAAAACTTCTTCTCGGCCTACAACCTCATCATAGGACGAGTAGCCCTCAAATAATTTGAGGCCGTGCCATCGACGATCCACCAAATGCTAAAATTCTCGACCCCCTACCTGGTAGGGGAAGTGCAAGGTGACCAGACCTCGGCACGAGAATGCTACTTTAACTCGGCGGAAGAGAGAGGGGCCCATAAGAGGGAAACAACCACATAAAAAATTGATACACTTAATCCAAGGGATGAAACAAAATTAAAGAAGGGAGAGTCCGCGAAAGAGGTAGAATCCATCGTCCTCAATGAGGACGAGTCAAAAAAAACCGTCCAAATCGGTAAAGCCCTAAGACCCAAAATCAAGGAAGAACTAGTAAAGCTTTTAAATAAGAGGCATAGTGTCTTTGCTTGGATCCATGCAGATATGCCAATCATTGACCCTGAGATTATGTGTCACAAACTCAATATGGCAAAAGATGCCAAGCCAATCAAGCAAAGACGGAGAGTTTACTCCAGGGAAAAGTACGATGTCATCAGGGAAGAGGTCAGAAAGCTGGAAGAGGCCAAGTTCATCAGAGAGGCAATATACCCTGAGTGGTTATCTAATGCCATCATCGTGCCAAAGGCTAATGGGAAATGGAGGATGTGCGTAGATTTCACTGATTTGAACAAGTCTTGCCCAAAAGATAGCTTTCTTTTGCCTCAAATTGATCAGATGGTAGATGCCACAGGAGGGCATGAACTTATGAGCTTTATGGATGCGTATTCAGGGTACAACTAGATTTTTATGGACCCAAAAGACTCAAAGAAGACTGCATTTATAATCGATAAGGGGGCCTATTGCTACAAGGTCATGCCCTTTGGTTTGAAGAATGCAGGGCCACTTATCAACATCTTGCAAATAGGATGTTTGAAGATCAGATCGGTAAGACCATGAAGGTGTATATGGATGACATGTTGACAAAGAGATTGAAGGACGGCACTCACGTGGATGACCTGGAGAGGACTTTTGACACCATGGACTTATATTGGATGAAGCTCAACCCTACCAAGTGTGTCTTCTGGATTCATCCTCAATCAAAGGGGAATAGAGGCCAACCCTGAGAAGATTAAAGCTCTACTTTAAATGATGACACCAAGAACTATAAAAGACGTTCAAAGGCTAACTGGAAGAGTTGCTGCACTCAACAGATTTATCTCCAGAGCTACAGACAAGTGTCTTCCCTTTTTCAAAGTGCTTAGAAAGGCCTTCGAATGGGACGAGGAGTGTGACAAAGCCTTTAAGGAGCTCAAATACTACCTTGGATCTCCTCTACTGTTATCTCAGCTTATTCAGGGAGAGAAGTTGTATGTTTATCTTCCAGTCTCAGAGTTATCTATAAGTGTAGCCATAGTATGGGAAGATGATGGAGTACAAAGGCCGATATATTTCAATAGTAAGGCCCTTCAAGGGTCTGAACAAAATTATCCTCGAATGGAAAAGTTGGCCTATGCCCTGATACATGCTTCTAGGAAGATGAAGCCATACTTTCAATCCCACTCTATGGTTATCCTCATTGATTCCCCACTAAGACAGGTCCTCCATAAGCCTGAGAAGTCGGGCAGGTTGATGACTTGGGCCATCTAGTTGGGGGAATATGACATTATTTATCAAACAAGGGTTGCCATCAAAGGGAGGGCTCTTGTAGACTTTGTAGTAAAGTTCACCTGGGAAGAGGCTGAGATTGAGAATAGTCAAGAGATTACAGGAGAACCAGACAGTAACGTCTTCCAAAATCCAGAAGATGCTGTGTCTCGCAATGCCAGAAAAGGAATAGTTGAGAATGAGGAAGATAGGTACCTCTTCAAGTGAGGGACCCTATCAGAGGGAAACTTCTCTTCAGATGAAGATGTTTGGAACCTCTTCGTCGACGGATCGTCCTTTGAAAGTGGAAGTGGAGAAGGGATGATAGTGTCAGCATCAGATGGTACCGACATTGAATAAACACTTAGATTCAACTTTAAAGCATCGAATAACGAGTCAGAGTATGAGGCCTTGGTAATAGGCTTCTCATTGCCAAAAGCTCTTAGTGTTAGCCAACTCCTAGTCCATAGAGACTCAATATTGGTTGTCAACCAAATCCTGGGAGTATATGAGGCCAAAGATGAAAGGATGGCCAAATATCTGAAGAGGGTGAGAACGATGCTAGGAAGCTTCACAGAACTGAAGATGATGAGGATACCCCACTTAGACAATAGTCGTGCAGATGCACTATCAAGGTTGGCCTCAGCAATAAGGATAGGCATCAGAAGGATAGTTGCAGTCGAGATCCTGCTCAAACCAACCATTAAGGAGGAAGAGGTTGCCAGACCTTGCCTCAACTTGAACCTAGGGGACTCATGGATGACAGGGAGAGATGCTAGAATCAAAATTGGAAAGGCGAAAGTTGAGGTATAGAGCTACCAAGTTCTCAATAATAGGAGATGTCTTGTATAAAAAAGGATTCCTACTACCTTTCCTCATATGTGTCCATCCCACAGAGGTCCCCCACATCCTGCAGGATGTACACGAGGGTTCTTGCTCCAGTCACATAGGAGGAAGACCTTTAGCTAAGAGGATAATTATGCAGGGATACTGGTGGGCGACCTTAGCCAAAGATGTTGTTGCCTACTTGAAGAGGTGTGACAAGTGCCAGAGATTCTCCAATATCCCTCATCAACCTCATACCCCTACGATGTCAATCAGTTCTCCTTGGCCATTTGCAGTATGGGGGATTGACTTAGTGGTACCATTACCAAGAGCTGTGAACAACTATCGATTTCTGATAGTAGCAATTGAGTACTTCTCCAAGTGGGTAGAGGCTGAACCCATGGTCACTATCACCGAGCAGAAGACCTTCTAATTGATCTGGAAGAACATCGTATGCAGATACGATCTCCCAAACACCCTTATCTCAGATAACGAAATGCAGTTCAAGAATGCTTCCTTGGAGAAATATTGCGAGAGAGTCAGGATCAAGAAATTCTTCTCTTTTTATAGCCGACCTCAGGGAAATTTCCAGACTGAAGTCATGAACCGAACATTCCTTGATGGGATTAAGAAGAGGTTGGAAGAAGCCAAGGGGATATGGACAGAAGAGGTTTATGCATTGCTATGGGCCTACAGAACAATGGCAAGGCCACCAACGGGGGAGACCCCATTTATATTGGTACATGGCTCAAAAGCCGTCATACCTATAGAAGTAGAACTTCCCACTCACAGAGTTCAGACTTATGACCCTGAGAAGAACTAGGAAGAGAGAAGACTCGACCTAGATCTAATAGAAGAGAGAAGGGAAGATGCTGAGATCAGACAGGAAGCCTACCAACAGAGAACAACAAAGTTCTACAATCAAAGGGTGAGATCAAGACCTATATCTGTGGGAGACCAAGTGCTGAAGAAGGCATTGCAAAAGGAAAACAAGATCCACCCAAACTGGCATGGCCCTTACAGAGTGGTCGATGAGGTTGTGTCTGGTACTTATCGACTAGAGAATCTCGAAGGGTAACCTTTTTTAAACCCTTGGAATGCTAACCACTTGAATAAATATTACATATGATGTTGCAGTTATTTATTTTTAATACATGTATCATTTTATGAAGAGGATATTAATGAAAAGAGCAGTTCCTGTGTCAATACTGTTTCACTATGCTTAAACATCATTAATTTGGTGATAAATTATGAGGTGAAACGTCATATTTTGGTGAACTCGGACCTTAAACATCATTAATTTGGTGAAAATTATGAGGGTGAACATCATACTATAATGACCTCAGACCTTAAACATCATTAATGTGGAGAAAATTATGAGGGTGAACATCATATTATGATGCCTCAGACCTTAAACATCATTAATTTGGCAATAAATTATGAGGGTGAACATCATATTATGGTGACCTCAGACCTTAAACATCATGATTTGGTGACACACTGTGAGGTTAAACATCATAATTTGATGACCTTAGACCTTAAACATCATTAGTTTGGTGACATAGTTTGAGGTTAACATCATAATTTGATGACCTGAGACCTTAAACATCATAATTTGGTGAAAATTTATGAGGATAAACATCATGATTTGGTGACCTCAAACCTTAAACATCATTAATTTGGTGAAAAATATAAGATGAAACATCATATTTTGGTGACCTCGGACCCTAAACATCATTAAGTTGGTAAAAAGTTATGAGGAAAAAACATCATCACACTATGATGACCTCAGACCTTAAGGTAAACATTATCATTGACCATGACAACATGCAAGAGAAGGCATTCATTGAAAGAAGAAAAATCCTCTGAAGAAGATGATATTACATTTAAGTATTCAAATTTACAAATCAAATGTGCTGAAGATCCATCAGAGTTCAGAAAAATTATAGGCAAAAATAAGCAGAAGTAACAAATTAAAAGTTTCACATAGAAAGGCCAAAGTATCTACAGCTGGAATAGTGTCCTCTTGGCCGACCTTAGTCACCTCTACAGCGTCATCCTAATGAATGGCCTCTTCAGTTTCAGTGACCTCCAACGGTGCAGTCTCTGTAGGAGCAGCGCCTTCCTCCTCAACCTCTTGCAAGGCCTGAGCGAAGCAAGGATCACCAAAGCCTAGACCAATAAAGTCTAAGGTAGATATGCTCCCTGACTCCTGTTCTTTAGAAGCTGCCCACTTCCCAGTTGCTTTAATAACTCTTTTAAGGTATTCAAAGACAAAACTGATGAACTCATCAGAGATCTTGTAGTCAGCAAGGATCTTCTCTGAGGCATCCTCCAGTGAGGCTTTGACCGCAGCATCAACTTTGGACTGAAGGGCATCATCTTTGGCCTTCGGGTCTACTTCATGGTCCTTCTTGAGGGCGACGATGTCCATATCCCTCTTCTTGATCAGCTTATTAGCCTCTTTAAGTTCCTCCTTCAGACGCTCAACTTCAGTAGTCAACGAGGCCTTGACGTTCAGGGCTTCTCTTCCCTTCTCAATAAGGGGCATCTTCCTTAAAGTCCAATCAAAGAATTGGTGCATGGACAGAATACCCTGCAATGAAAAGTCAGATGCATGAGCTCAAGTTTTAAACTACATCTAGGCCGAGGTAACACTAGGAAGAACAAAAAAATAGAAGTTGGTACCTGAATTAACCTATGAATGCTAAACTCGGCCAGTAAGGGGGTATCTAGAGAGCGTAGGAAATGCTTGTGTGCGTCGGTCATTACAGAGTTGATGGAATCCATTTCCTTCAGACCATGGCCTATCAAACTGTTGCTGATCTTCAGTTAGGCCAGACGAGCAGCCAGAGAATCATTTGTGAGATATGGATGGCACGATCTCCCTTTTAGTTTTTGCTCAACCTCTGATCCTCCGAGTCAGTGGTAGTCTTCCTCTTCTTTGTGACGTCAGCGTTGGACATGCCGACGTTCTATTTGGGAGGAGGTGGGGCCACATTGTGTCAATCCTTCTTTATTAGCTTCATGAGGCTCGGGGCAGACATATCCCATAAGTCGTCAGAGATTCCTTTTGGGAGTTCTATAAAATGAAGTATCTGAGTTAGTAAATAAGAGGTATGAAAACTCAGAGGTACAACTTATAAAAAATAATACTTACGAAGCTCGATCAAAGGACTTGCCCCATGCCAGTCTCAAAGAGGTAATAGAGGGTCATCAGATGTTCGTACTTAACTGGACAACCATGCTCCCCCTAGTCTTGAAGATCCTTAACCTTTTGTAAGTTATCCTGCCTAAGCCCAGGGTGGGCCTTAGCAGCAAGTGACACCTTCCCCCACCTCAGAGGTGTCCTCAGCTCCAACGATGAAGAGGTGGCATAAGGACCAAATTCCCATGCCCTTGAGGCAAAGAAATATCATGGTTTCTAGTTGTGATTTGAAGTCTTGGTAACCAACATCATCTTCTTATCTGACTTCCTAGCTTGGAAGTGGTAGTAGCTGGGGTGGTTTTTGGCAGAGGATGGAACATAGCAACCCGTGAAAACTCTAATAGGAAGGTCTGAGTGGTCTACCTTCCAAAGGATAATGGCCCCAATCATCACCCTCTAGGCATTGGGGGATAATTGTGAAGGGGTTAGGTTGATATGGGACAGTATGGCTCTAATCGAAGGATGGATGGGGAGATAGAATCCCAATTTAAACATTTGCTAGTACACACAGATCTCCCCATCTCTGCCATTAAAGGCCCTCTCAGAGGTCTCCTAATCTTAATGGAGGGACCTATTGAATAGAGGTGCCTAAAGTCTAAGAGGTCATACTCAGAGCTCTCTATCTCGGCTGCCTTCGAGGTATCAATTTAGCTCTCATGACCGTCATCTTCGTCCCTGGTAACGTCGGCCTGGGCAGGTGAAGGGACACCATCGGGAAACCTCTGAGCGAACTCAGCCCTGGTGGCAACCGACAGAGGGATAGCATCAATGGGTGGGGGAACAGCCACACTCGTCCCCATAATCTCGACATCAGAAGAAGTCTGTGAGGTGCTAGCACCATTGTGGAATAAGGCACGACTTTGGACCTCGTCCTGATCAGGGACATGATCTTGCTTAATGGAATAATCCATAGCCTCTTAGAAAGAGTCTATAGACATAAGGTCTGAGATAGATGACTCAGACTCAGACATGGGAGTGGGGTCTATTGGATCCTCTGCTGGCTCAGCATGCTCGGCTAGCTCAGCGTATATCACCTTCAGAGGTGGAGGGAAGATAGGTCTGAATAGGAAGGCCTCAGCCCTACGAGTTTCCTCTTAGTCTAGCTCTATCTACTTAATTTTTTCAAAGGTCTTCTCTCTAAGAGAAGGGAACTCTTCTATAAGATTATACAAAGGCTTGAGCATAAGACAGACGACCCTACACTTGTTAACCCACAAATAAATAACTTGGCATAATTAAAACTAAAGATCAAACTTGGATTTTGAAAGGTTTTAGACCAAGAATAAGTTCACCAGAAATTTCAAGCTACCATCAAAAAACCTAAACCCTCATCAGAAAATGCAGAAATGGAAATATAAGGCTAAAAATGGAAAGGCAAGGTAAAAAATGATACTTGAGGAAGTATGAAATTAATAAGAAGAAGATTGAGAACAATGAAATCCTCAAACACAACAATGATTGAGCTCTTGAAGAGAGAGAAAATACAGAGAGCACAGGCAGGAAAAATGAAAGAATGAAGAAGAAGGAGAAGAAAAGGGTTTAAACCCTAAAATCGTTTTGCACGCATCCCAAGGCCCATTATTACCTTAGGAGACCAAAAGATAATCAGCATCATTTACACATTGTCAGGCACGCTACCCACTTCAAGATTTAACACATGTCAAGGAAATATTGGTACATAAGGAAATACAGCCTTGTACATACATACCCCTTAGTCACCTATTTACATAGGTAACTAAGGGTTATGGGGTGATTGATATGCCCAAAGTGCACTTGCCAGCTCAGAGACATTAACCTCGGTCTGTATAATGACCTCGGCCTGTATAATGGTCGAGGTAACAAGAGCTTAGGATTATCCATTAGCAATTTCGTCCTTTATCAGGTTGACCACAGTCGACATTGCAAGTATCACCATGATTGGGCATCATCCGAGGTTGGTATAACTCATAGGGTTAGCTATCCATCAGGTCGATCACAGTTGATGTTACAAGTATCACCTCAATGAGGGCATCAGTCGAGGTAAGTATGGACATGGGTTATTCATCAGCATCAACATCGGCCATAGTCGACGTTATAAGTTTCACCTAAGATCAGCAAAGCCTCGCAGGCTCAGTATCAAGTGTCAAGACAACATTAGCCCTGGCCAACGTTCCAGGTGTCTAACCTTGGCTGGTATCCCAGCCAAGGTCATCATATAATTCTCAGACATGGAGGGGGTCAACAACACCAAACCTTGTACTCATCCAGACTGAGGTTGGTACTAAGTAAAGAAAGCCGAGCATTTACATGCATATGAATGGATTGGAACACGTGGACTAATCTGTTATAACTGAATCATTCCCTCCACGTGAGAGAATATTAAGGTCATAATTATTTAGTTAAGATCAGACAGGTGTCATCCTTACACTGGTTGGATCTTCATGCACATGTTCATGACATGATTGGGGGGTACATTACACCCCCAAGAACTATATATAGAGGTCATCCTTAACATTATATGGGAACGAGAATTATAACCCTAGCTAAAACTCTACCAATTTATACAGTAGAGAGATAAAGCTTGAGAGATTGTATCTATGGTCGTTAGTGCCTTATTTCAGTGACATTACTCACTCACTTGCACAGTGGACGTAGGCCTAATTGGCTGAACCACTTATATATTCAAGTGTCCGTCCACTTCTCCTCATCTCCTTCTACATATATACATATATATATTCTCATGTGCTGCCATTGTTATCATTTGCTTGAGCTTGTCAACACCTTACCTTGTGGTGTTGTTTCCAGCATCATCACCAGGAGTTTAGCCATGCACGAAGGATTTATCATTTGGAAAAGGTGTGCATTAATGAGATATAACCAAGAAGAGTTAAGAAGCCAATGAAAAATATAAAAGTGAATGGAATAACCGACCTTTATTTATTAAATATTGTCTGACGAGCAGCATAAGTTTAAAAATGAAAAGTTGCTTAAACTAAATGTGCTAACAAGAGATAAAGAAATAAATAAGACTAAAAGTAGAACTTCTTGAGATTAATTGCATTCCAGGCACTTGGTATCTCCTTGCCTTCCAGCATTTCCAAGTGATATGCTCCTTGAAGGTTGTACCTAATTACTCTGAAGGGTCCTTCCCAGTCTGGTACCAATTTTCCATTTGATTGTCTTACGGTGCTTTCAATGACTTTCCTTAAGACACAATCTCCTATGAAAAACTTCCTCGAGTTGATTTTCTTGTTATACTCCTCGACAGTCGTTGTTGGTAGGAAGCCAACTTGATCATGGCTTGCTATTTCCGCTCGTCTACTAAGTTAAGTTGAGTGCGTAAGGCATCATTATTAAGGCCTTGGTCGATCAAGACAGTTCTCATGGTGGGGAGACCTTCTTCTAGTGGAATGATTGCTTCGATCCTGTAAGCAAGCGCAATTGGTGTTTCCCCAGTTGGTCACCTGGGGTGGTATGATAAGCCCGTAAAACATGGGGGAGTTCATCCACCCAGGCATCCTTAGCTCTTTCTAGACTTTTTTTTAGTCCATCGAGCATGGTTTTGTTGGAAGCCTCTGCCTACCCATTACTTTGAGGGTACATCAAAGAACTGAAGTGGGGCTTGGTGCCATGTTCATCACAAAAACCTTAAAAGAAACCACTCTCAAACTGCATGCCATTATCGGTGATAATAGTCTTTGATACCCCAAAGTGTGTTATGATATTTCTCCAGATAAACCTAGTCATATCCGAGTCGCCAATATTCACTAGTGGTTCTGCCTCTACCCATTTGGTGAATTAATCTATCCCTACCAGCATGCACTTGCAGTTTCCAGATGTTGTAGGTAGTGGACCCACTATGTCTAGTCCCCATTAGATGAACAACCGTGGGCTTGTCAGTGATTTGAAGTCACTGGCAAGCTAGTGGATCATAGGAGAATGCTTTTGACACTTTTCACATTTGCGAACGTAAGTACCTGCATCCTTTTGCATATGAGGCCACTAGTAACCCTCTTTGATTGCTCGTAAGATCGAAGATCTCCCTCCTGTGTGACTCCCATAAATGCCTTCATTGGGTTTCTGTAAGTACTTGCTTAGTATCATGTGGGTGGAAAAACTGGAGATAACGACTTGTAAATGGCTTTATATAGAGCCTCCCTTCTAGAGAGAGATAGAAGCGGGCAACCTTAACCCTTACCTGGTGGGCTGACCTCTTATCGTCAGGTAATATGTCTCTACGTCAATAATCGATAATGGGATCCATCCAACTGGGGGCTTTGTCTGTGAAGAGGACCTGCTCAGTTATGATTATCTAGTCAATACTTGGTTGTGCGAGGAACTCTATTTGAATAGTTCTCCTTAAGTTGGAGTAAATTGTTGAACTTAGGGTTGCTAAGGCGTCAATGTGACTGTTCTGCCCACGGGGGAACTGTTGAATGTCTACTTTCTCAAATCCTTCCATTAGTCCTCTTACTACAGCGAGGTAGGCTGCCATCCTATCATCTATGGTGTAAAAGTCCCCGTTTACATGTATGGAGACTAGTTTGGAGTCACCGAACACGTGAAAGCACTTTTCCCCCAGTAGTTGGGCTTTGTGCAATCTAGAGATCAATGCTTCACACTCAGCTTCTTTATTTGAGACCTTAAATCCCAATATGATTCTTGCTCAATCACAGTGTCTTCAGGTGTGATGAGAATGACCCCTACTCATTCCCCCTTGGAATTAGAGGCTCCATCAATGTATAGGATCCCGTCCTTAGATTTTGCTTCCTCATTTTTTAACTGCTTTGTTCCCATTTAGTCGATTGGTTGGTCCCTTATAAATTCAGTAATAAAGTCTTCTAAGACTTTCCCCTTAATCACTATTCTTGGCTGGAAGTGGATATCGAATCTCCCAAACTCTACCGACCACTTAGAGAGCCATCCGGAGGGGTTGACTTTTTGCAGAATAACTTTGAGGCGTTAGAAAGTGATTATAGTTATTGAACGGGCTTTAAAATAATTCTTTTACTTCCTCTAGGTGAATACCAACGCATATGCGAGCTTCTCTAGAGGGCAGGTACCGTTGTTCAGCGTCCAAAAGTGTCTTGTTGGCGTAGTAAACTGGGTGCTGATCTCCTTCCTTTTCACATACTTGGGCGGAGCTTACAACATGGACTAATACTACCAAGTAAAGTTACAGTGGGTCTCTATTGTTTAGGATCACTAGTAGGGGTGTCTAGCTAAGGTAAGATTTGATTTTTTTCAAACCTCGCGAGTAGTCATTGTTCCATGTGAGGCCTTTATCCTTCTTTAGGTGCTGAAAGAATGGTTGTCAGCATTCCAAGGACTTGGAGATGAAGCGATTCAATGGCGTGAGCATGCCAGTGAGCTTTTGAACATCTATCAACATTTGAGGAGGCTATACCCCAGTGATAGCATCGATCTGATCTGGGTTGTCCTCAATTCCCCTTTTTCTGACTAGGTAGCCGAAGAATTTTCCTAATTTGACACCGAATGAACACTTACTCACATTAAGCTTCATTCAATATTTCCTGAGGATCTCAAAAGTTCTCGCTAAATTCGTGAGGTGGTTTCCCTTTTCTTGCTCTTGATGAGCATATCATCGATGTAGACCTCCATCGTGTCTCCTCTTTGTACTTTAAACATCTTGGTGACCAGTCTCCGATAAGTTACCCCTGCGTTATTCAGACCGTACGGCATAACCTTGTAACAGTACAACCCAATGGAGGTGATAAAAGGCATTTTATCCTGATCTGGTCGGAATAAAGGAAGATGAAGGTAGCCAAAGTAGGCGTCCAGGAACCTCATCATTTTTTGCATTACTGTAGCATGAACGAACTGATTTATTTTGGGAAGTGGGAAGTTTTCGTTGGGGCAAGCCCTGTTGATATCTATGAAATTAATACAGACCTTCTAACTGTCATTGCTCTTGCGGACCACCTCCGGATTGGATAACCATTTGGGGAACTAAACTTCCCTAATGGATCCTGCATCCAGAAGATTCCTTACTCTTTTTTACACCTCGTTAGCCTTCTCGGGAGCTGTTCGGTGAGCCTTTTGAGTGAACAATTTGAAGGTCGAATCAACGTGTAGGCGATGGCGGACTACACTGGGATCAATCCCTGGTAAGTTATATGGTTCCCAAGCAAAAAAAACGTCCAGATTGCTCTTGAGGAATGCAATTAACTCTTTTTTTCTTGATCGGCGAGTGTGGCTCCGATAAGAACTTTCCTCTCTAGAAAGCGTAACACCCCGTGTTTTAATTAATTAATTTTAATTAATTTGGAGAAAAATAAAATTTTGGATTTAATGGCCTTTAAGTACTTAACTTGGTTTTATTATAAAAATATTCAATGGGGAATTAATTCGGGTCTTTTATAAAAAGGTTATAAGAATTTTTTATCGTTTAGTCGGAAGGTGCGTTTTTAAGAATGTTTATTAGATTAAAAAGTTGGATTTTCAAAGATTTAATTTTCGAATTTTGGGGCTCGTTCAAACGACAGCGCATGTCGTTCGAACGACGTCGCATGTTGTTCGAACGACAGGTGTCCTCGTTCGAATAACACTAAGTCGGTGGTTGATTTGGACTCCTAATTGTGTTTTAACTCTTAAACCCTTTATATACTAAATTGATACGGGTTTGGGACTTCGAAAAACACTTTTTCTCTTAACTTTCTTCAGTAAGGTTCTCAAAACATACTTTTCTCATCTTCAACTTTTAACAAGTTTTGAAGATTTATTTGGTGTTTTCTCAAGAGGATTTCAACCTTCTACTCAGATTTTTATCCAACTAATTTCAGGCATTAATACTCTATTAATTTCCTTTAGTATTATGCGTTTTAAATGTTGCCTAAACATAAATTTAATGTTTTCTTAAAATCAATTAGCAATCTAATTAGAGAAAGTGGACACATAAAATTTGGGGCTATTTTTATGAAATCCTTTGATATGATTAATATTCATAACCCTTGGGTACGTAGGATTTTTTAGTGGATTTTGGATTTTATTGGTGTAGGTTGCATGTAGAAAACCATTAGTTTTGAAATAAATGAATTTGGGGGCGTATAACTCACGTAATTTGTGTTAATATAATGAAATTGGAATTTTTTTGTATTAACGATGAAATCTCGGTGTATTTAATTTAAAATAATTATATGATATTAATTGGGTGTTTATGACGATGTGATCATTAAATTGAGATTTAATTGAATTAGACTATCATGCATAGTTTGGTACATTAATCAATTGTGCTTATTTATGTGACTTGTTGGTTTTATTAAATTTTCATTTGTGACGACGGGTTGTTGGGGTATTTTTGCTCTCCCTATAGTTTAGGATGCCTTCTAGGTATGGGACTAGTGGGTAGTCCTTTTGATTATTTACGCCTTCTAGGTATGGGACTAGTGAGGGTAGATTATTACGACTTTTCTATGTCGGGGGTGGCCTGATTTTTCTTACTTTATCGTCGTTACGCTAGCCTAGGCATGAGACTAGTTCGAGATTTATGTTAGAAATTAATCCTATACATAGGGTTTGACGTATTGATAACTTGGGGACCTTTAGGTATGAGACTAAGGGGTATTTTGAGGATCTCACATCGATTAAAAGGGTGGGGTAATTTATAATTTGTGAAATTGAGAAAATGTGAATTAATGCCTAAGATAAAAATGGGTATTAAAATTTGTGGCGACACAATGTGTCAAGGACCGACAGTTTTAATGGGTCAGTGGACGATTTATGTCGTGTCGTGTGTGGAACCTTATCATGGGCCGGGGTCGACAATTTAAATGGACAAGAGGCCATTTGACAAGGGGAAGTGTGACACTTTGGTTTTATTACCACCCGCGGCGGGAGGACCGCCATAATAAAAAGTGAGAATAATAATAAAATTTGGTTAATTTAATTAAATTAACATCGTGGGACTTAATAATTTAAAATCATATTGGTGTGCCTTTTTAAATGGGGATTTATGCGGGTATTTAGTGATTTATATTTATCGCGTTTAATTATCCCGTTTAATTTAAAATATTCTATTGTGATATTTATTGCGTATAATGCTACTATCTGGATTCAAGGATCTTATTTGAGGGGATTAGTGTTTATTCATGTCCGGATCTCTGACCTCGTGCGTTCACTAACTTTTCAGGAATTAGTATTTGGAGAAGCGGCATAGAATTATTTGAGGATCTGCTTGGAGTTGCTCTACCTTTTGCGTATTGATTTAGTTTAGTTTTCCATTGCTTCGTATTTACTTTGAGACACAGTTTATGTTTTTAACGGGTCTATTCGGTTCCAAAGTTTTATGGGCTTTATTCAGATATTTTCATTATGGATTCAGTCTGAGAGTATTCAGTTATATACCATTGGAGATTAGTTTATTATTTGGAATTTAGCATGTGATGGATCTTTCATCGTTCAGTTGTTGTTATCAATTGAGTTTGATTCAATTTTTATCTTGTGTATGGATTTAATTATGTCTCATATCTGTCTCATTCTAAGAATGGTATTTTATTTACTCACGCCCGGCTTAGTTTTGTTGGCTACCGACGCCAAAATGGGGTGGGGTGAGACAGATGGTATCAGAGCATGGTCTTAGGTCTCGTAGGTTATGAGTCTATTAATCTTCCGCATTACTGATCTTTGATTCCCTTTGTTGACTCGTAGTTCTTAAGGTAGAGGGTCTAGCATATGTGTTAGATGTGTTTCTTGGATATATGAAGTTTTGTTCTAAGGACGTTGTAGGCATTGAGTTTAGAATTAGTAAGCTTGATGTGAGGATCCTTAGAATAAATTCTGGAGACAATAATTATTTTGGAGATTTTAATGCAGATGTTAAGTATCATATGTATCGATTTTGGATATGAGATTTAATTTGAGGACGTTAGCATTTTGATGACTTCCGGAGATACGATCGAGTGGAGATTTGTGAGAGCGTGTGGTGCGTCGTTATTCTCATAGTTATGTGTATGTATATAGGCAATATACATTATTTTGTTGTTCATGGGGTAGGTGCGCATAGGATTGGGTGTATGGGTGCCCAATTATAGCATTCTATGGGTAGGCATATGTGAGCCTTATTTTCTTTTGTGAGATTTATGCATTGATGTGTATGCTTCGTCTAATTTCGAGGACAAAATTCTTTGCTAGTGGGGAAGTATGTAACACCCCGTGTTTTAATTAATTGATTTTAATTAATTTGTAGAAAAATAAAATTTTGGATTTAATGGCCTTTAAGTATTTAACTTAGTTTTATTAGAAAAATATTCAATGGGGAATTAATTCGGGTCTTTTATAAAAAGGTTATAAGAAAAAAAAAATTATCGTTTAACTGGAAGGTGCGTTTTTAAGAATTTTTATTAGATTAAAAAGTTTGATTTTAAAAGATTCAATTATCGAATTTGGGGGCTCGTTCAAATGATAGTGCTTGTTGTTTGAATGACGTCGCATGTCATTCGAATGACAGGTGTCCTCGTTCGAACGACAGTAAGTCGGTGGTTGGTTTAGACTCCTAATTGTGTTTTAACTCTTAAACCATTTATATACTAAACTGATATGGGGCTAGGGCTTCGAAAAATACTTTTTCTCTCAACTTTCTCCAGTAAGGTTCTCAAAAAATACTTCTCTCATCTTCAACCCCTAGCCCCAACTTTTAACAAGTTTTGAAGATTCAATTGGTGTTTTCTCAAGAGGAGTTCAACCTTCTACTCAGATTTTTATCCAACTAATTTCAGGCATGAATACTTTATTCCTTTCCTTTAGTATTATGCATTTTAAGTGTTGCCAAAACATAAATTTAATGTTTTCTTAAAATCAATCAGCAATCTAATTAGAGAAAGTGGACACATAAAATTTGGGGCTGTTTTTATGAAATCCTTTAATATTATTAATATTCATAGCCCTTGGGTACGTAGGATTTTTGAGTGGATTTTCGGTTTTTTGGTGTAGGTTGCATGTAGAAAAACCCTAGTTTTGAAATAAATGAATTTGGGGGCGTATAACTCACGTAATTTGTGTTCAGATAATGAAGTTTGAATTTTGTTGTATTAATGTTGAAATCTCGGTGTATTTAATTTAAAATAATTATATGAGATTAATTGGGTGTTGATAAGCACCCAAAACTGTACATTTTATACCCGAATAGACGTACTTTAGTTGAAAATTCTCGGCAATATGGGTCTTATGTGCTTAAATATTTATCTTGTAGGTCAAATGTCCGTTTACGTTGTCAAAAGCTATATATCAAGGCAAATGCGAATTGAATAGAGCTAAATACCCTTGTTCCGTATCCTAGCCTACCCTAAACCGAGCCTAAACCTACCACGAACCCCGTGTATGTTTAGGTTGTGCCCTTTTATATTTTTTTTAGATTTTTAGTTTGATTCGTTTTATTTTTAGGTTTTAATTTAGATTTATTTATTATTTTCTAGATTTTATTTTCTATTTTTCTATTTTATTTTTATTAGAATAATTTTATTTTACTTTGATTTTGATTAGTTTTTATTTTATTAGGATTAGAATTTTTAGGATTTCATTTATTTATTAGTTTTATTAACTTTTACTTTTTTTAAGGATTTTAGTTTTTAGTTTTTAGTTTAATAGATTTCTATTTTTATATCTTTTTAGTTTCAATTTTTATTTGAGTCTTTGTTTTATTTATAATAGGATTTTTTTTTTAGGTTTTTATTTTTTTTACTAATTTTTATTTTAGTTAGTTAGTTTTATTTTAAGGGTCACAATTTAAACACACTCACACCTTAAAAACCCAACACCCTATCTTACACCTAAACATCCCCTCACCCTCTTCCTATTTTCCTACACCTTACCACACACAACACAACCCACTCCATCTTCTTCCTTTCACCCAACCACACTCTCTATCTCTCTCCAAAATCCATAGCCACAAACACCATATCAACCCACCTGCAAACCCCCAACCCGCGATCCACTTCGCTTGACCAACCCGTCGCCGACCCATCCCTCTGACCCGCGGATACCAGTCCCAACCAGCAACCCAAACTCCGACTGGTGCGACCCATCTTTTTTCCGGCCCGCCTCTGTTTTACCCAACCCTAAATCCAACCCAAGTCCAAACCCATTAATCCCCAAAAGCTTTTTAACCCTTCCAAAGCCAACACGATTCCACCTGCCAAATCTCACACCAAAGCCAAATAAGTCTAAATGCCCACATGTGCCTAATAAACCCACTTATCCCCATTTACCCAAAATGCCCCCTAACTACCAACTTTAAACCATTTTTGAAAATATTACTTAACTAAATCTTATTTGTTTTATTCCAATCCCCTCACTCACATGACCTCACACTCCTCTCACCATTTCCATGCACACTCAAGCCCATTCCCAAAAATACCCTTAGCTCCATGCCTACTATAAAAGGAAGATGGAAGACCCCATTTGAAGACTTATCATGAAATAGAGAAGAGTTTTCTAGAGAGAGTTAGAGATAGTTTAGTGTAGAAAATAAATTAGGATAAACACCATTTTGTAAATAGTTTTATTTTATTATTTTTATTTTTGTTAGATATTTGTGAGGTTAAATTTTGTAAGAGAATTAATTGAGTGATTATTTAATTACAAATCACTTGG
The DNA here is from genome assembly GCA_949130495.1 of Sambucus nigra. NCBI lineage: Eukaryota > Viridiplantae > Streptophyta > Magnoliopsida > Dipsacales > Adoxaceae > Sambucus > Sambucus nigra. Next base: position 286,460,632 of record OX422207.1, on the reverse strand, counting down.
ATGCTCAATTGGAGGGATGTAAATTGCAAATTCAAGGATTGAAGTCCAATTTCTCTCAAATAGATTTGGTTTGATTGTTATTCTCTTCTACTTTATTTTATTAGCCTTTGATTGTTTGATTATCATGTTTAATATGATGTTAGGCTAAATCCCCTTTGAATGGGTGGGGTGGAAACCCTTATTTGATGTTATTTTAGTTTAATTAGTTTGATTACTTGAAAATTCCCGTTGAATATTAATTTTGATCCCTCACCCTTAAATTTACACCTCGAGAGAGGGTAAATGATTTTCGAGAGAAAATCAAAATTCTAGTTACAATACCCATTTTAGATTCGAACTAGAGATATGGGTTTCTTAAGTGGGGTATTATTACTTGAATTTCAACTCTAAATTTATTTTCTAAGATTTACATAAATTTTAATTGATTGATCCTAGCGGGTGATTAATTAAAAGGAGTGTAGATCTATTTTCTAGAGTTGTGGGGTGTTAAACTTAATTTTCTAAAAGGTTGCCATTAAAATTACATTTGCAACGAGCGTTGATTTGTAAGTTTGATATTAATTTGGGAGAATTCAATTAATTAAATTAATTAATTAGAATAGCTCAAATTTGTGGTGTAATCCCACTCCTTCATTGTTCTCAAATTTATTTACCTCATTTATCTCATATTTTAGTGTTAGACTTTATTTTCCATTTTAGTTATTTTTTAGTTTGTAATTTGATCTTTCATTTTAGTTTAGTGTTAAGTCACATCCTCACCCTAATTGTTTTAATATTTGAAAAATCCAAAAAAAATAGAAAAGAAAAATTCCAAAAAGAAAATGAAAATTGAACTACAATTGAGTTTGTCTCTGTCTTACCCCTTGATGTGGATTGATACCCTTACTTACCGCTACACTTGAGATTGTTATATTTTTGTAAGTATTTGAGGATTTTGATTAACTTGGCTTTCAACAACGACGATACACAAAAAGTAAAGTTATCAAATGGCGTCGTTTCCATTCTTGGGAGCGTGAAGCACTCAGAGCGGATTCAATTTTGTAGTTCATTTATCTCCTATCTTTTGTTGCATTTTAGTACCATTTTTCTTTATTTTATAAGGCTTCTATTAGGATTTTTATCATTGCTTGTATTGCGGTGCATAGAGACACCTTTATTTTATTTTTCATTTTTTAAATTTGTAATAAATCGAAGCCAAACGTGATAGGGAAATCGGACAAGGTAGAGAGAGGGCGTCCAAAGGCGAGGATTTAGAAGCCTCTCTACCTTGGGTCGGTAGGACTCCCGGTGACTCAAAATTTTTCGGCACCCCACGGCGTAAAAACCGTGGGAGGTACATTTCTCAACCCTCGCGCCTCTCCTGTTAGCGAGTCAATTCTTTTGTGTGCTTTGTGTGATCTTACTTGATTTTATTCTCGCATTTATTTTCGAATGGTGTGATGAATTAATTGACTAAGACCTACACCCGGTCACTCACGAGAAGGGATTTCATCACCCGACTCACTCACTTACCATTGTGTGCTACCCTAGCCATCACTAAATTTAAAATCAATTAACTAGGTAACCCAATAGGAGAATATTTTTGCTAAGGCTATCACTAAGATAAATTTTGTGATTTTTTATCGCCCGCGAACTTAATTAAAATTTTACTACCCATTCATTAAATTCAAAGATAAAAATTGGCTATGTGCTAGTTAGGAATTCTCCTTAACTTGTGTATGTGTCCAATTCATTTTTTGGTAGTCGGTTTTAGTTGGTTCATCCAAATCAAGAGTTCATATTTTTCCCCACCTTTTCTTCCAAAAAATCCAAAAATATTTTCTTTCCTTTTTATAAAAAAAAATCCATAAATATTTTCTTCCATTATTTTTAGAAAATCCAAAAATATTTTCGTTCCTTTTGAAAAAATTTAAAAAAACACCAAAAAAATATTTTTCTCCTCATGGCCGAAGAACGTCCTTTACGGGACTACTTTGATCATTTTTCATGGTCACGCGACACGTGTGAGAGTGATCTCGAGCCGTCTCTTTATGATATCCTTAGTGGTCTCACCTCTCTCATGAGTACCGTAGATACTCTTGACCCGTCCATGCACGCACCTCATTTTTCATCACCCTCGGTGTCAAGTGTCGATGTGTATCAAATATTGTCGTGCACCCATTGTTCGTATGCCGATCAATTGTCCCATGAGTGTCCATACTTGTCATATCCATCTAAACCCACCATGGAACATGTGTATCCATATGACACTGTTTCGGAACCCATCTCGGCCTACTATCCCGATGTATCTAATCTCGAGTGGTCACACGTTCCCACAGTTGTCATGGCAACCTAGTGCACATTATACCGATCAGTTCCCTCATTATGCACCTACTGAATATCAACCAATTGTCCATCACGAAAGCGATCATTTCGTGTATGATGAACTTGGCCCCACTCCACCCACTTCATTTGCGTATTCTCCGTATAGTCCTGACCATAGCGAGTTGTGTCCACCTCCACCACCGCTACCACCCATCACTCCACCATCATCCACCTCCGCTCTTGAGGCACTCTTGCAACAATTTATCATCAAGCAAGAGCAAGCCACTCAAATCCAAAATGAAGTCCTCCAACGGATTGAACAACGATTAAATGAATTTGAGTGTGCGAGAGAGTCGGACATTCCCATGAATCCTCCCATCGTTGCAACCGAGTGTGATGATGATGTGTCCTCTTGTGACACGGATTTTGAGTGTGACCAACCCTACCACCCCGAGAATCTTGAAGTTGAGACCATCCCATGGTCCGGGTCCCAAGTAGACAATTGTGTTGACTTACCTTTCGATAATGAGCCTGATCAAATCCCAACATGTCCAAAGGAACTCACACTTGAGGTTCCTATTCCCTTTCCCGCCGAATCCAAAAAAATGCCCGAGTCTACACCTATCGAGCTTCACCCTTGTGTTCCCGAGGAACAAATTTATCCTAGGTTAGCTCCGGCTACGGGTGTTCACCATTTTCCTGATATAGAATCCGAGATAGTTCCTATCTATCCGGATATGGATGATATCCCACCATGCATGGCTCCCATTGAGCCTGATATTTTTAATGATCCTCTATCTCTAATCTTGGTGCCTCGTTTGACCCACCCACCACATTCACTGATGCTACTCTTATGGAGAAGTTGATCACTCCATCTTTAGAAAGCACACTCCCTAGGGAGTATTCCTTTACTCCTCCCAATGAGTGTGTGCCTACCATGCTTGAGTTGGATCATCTTACTCCACCGTTTAACCCACCCAACCCACCCATTATCCTTTCCACCCCACCACCTGGTTTGGATCTTGATTTTACAGAGTTAATGTTTCCATCTATATTTTTCGATCCTCACCTGAAACCATCATCCACATTCAACGAGTGTTATGGTGTTACTCTATACTTTCGTGACACCGAGCTTGTTACTCTATACCCGCAACTCTCTTGTGGTGTTGATTTTTCCCCTCGGCATCTCCCTGGCATGTCACGGGGGGACCATTATTATCGTCCATTCATAGAACAGTCGTGAGATTTCTCTGAGGCCCAACCCATACAACTTACCAAACCCTTTTTTCCTTCCCATACAACTTGAGCACCATGCTTATAGGGCCCTAGTCTCCCTCACCTTTAAGCTCAACAAGGCCCGTGGACGATACCTCTTCACCCTTTCCACCCTCACCTTTACCTTAATGCCATCCCGCCCATGGTCCATCGATGTTTTTCATCGTGTAATGAACTTTGCCATACAAGCGCATTGACCCTCTTTAGCCTTTATCCAACAAGACTGACGCTTCAGTCTTATTTAGGGGTGATTCTCATCACCCCAATTCTTCTGCCGCCCTATGCTTTCATAGATCTTATCTTTAGGGTGAGATCCCTTCGGTCTGGCTGAAGACATTAAACTTAGCGCTACCGGGAGACATTTCGTGATTTCTTATACTAGTCTCATCCTGTTTGGGGGTGGTGTTTCACATCACCCTATATTTTTCCATGTTTGTAGACTTGTACACATTTTTTTCTCACTTCTTATTCAGGTTTATTCTTGGCTATATTTGTCCACTTCATTAGCGGTTCATTCTGGTAATCTTTTTCCTATGCTCTCAATTTTAAAAATCATCTTACTTAACATCGAGGACGATGTTCCTTTTTGTTTGGGGGTGGGGAATTTTATCCAAATCGTACCTCTTTTGAATTTTTTTTATTTTTGAACCTGATTTTTAAAATTTCGTGCAGTTTCTTTCATCTCATTCATTGATGTGAATTTTCTATCATCCATCCTTTTAAGTCTAGGAATCAAGCTAGAGAATATTTTTTCTAAATAGCTTATGTAATACGTAACAAGGCATGTTGCACCATGAATTCCTAGACTCAACAAAAATTTACTCACTTATCACGTCACTACGGTTTAGAGTTGAAGAGTACTATAATTCTCAAGAGAACCTTAAGGATCACTAGTAGAGACTTTAGCCCGTGAAATTCGTGCCTTTTAACTTTTAGAGAGTTTTACGCAATCTCCGAGTCACAAGTTGATTCAACTTCTTTTGGGTTGGCACTAAATCGTTGTATGATCTCATTATTCTTTATAAAAAAAATTTGGATTGATCACTGAGAATGACATCACTTTCGAGTTATAAGAAACACGTGTCTCAAAATTTATCCTGAATACTAGATTTTCATCCATACACCTACCATTTACCATTTACTTCAACCATATTCCCATTTATTCCCCACTCCATTCATATATCATCCATCATCATTTTTGAGAAAAAGAGTGTGATTTCAAATGTAAATGTCTTCATTGTTGGTTTGAAAAGAGAGAGAGAGAGAAAAAAAATAAAAAAAAATAAAAAAACTGAGAAAAAGAAAAGAAAAATCAAAAAAAAAGAGAAAAGAAAAGAAAGAGAGTTTGTAGTTACTAATAGAGACATTTGTGCCTAAAGTGTATACACTCTTCTATCGCATCCATTTTTCATCCATTTCACATTGTATTCATCATCCATCCTACCTCATATCAGCATATCCTTCCCATTTCATTTCCCCCTCACCCATAAACATTCATATTCTCCCCTAAGTGTTCGGACAAATGAAAGTCAATGTGGTGAATAACTCGACGTTCTAATTATAGTGATTAACATTTCTTTCATGAGATCATTTCTCTTTCTTAAATGGTCGTTCTTTCTTATGTGTGTGTGAGACGTTTGAACTTGCTTACAGTTACTCACCTCCTCACACGCAAGAGCGATACACTTACCCAAATCTCGAGAGTTCGTTTGAGAGAGAGATATTTCGTGAGATTTTGAAGTTGAAGTGTTGATTCCGAAAAGGCAATCTAGGAATTACTCTTATGATACTCGACCCATTTTGACTGATTCACACCACACACGTTGAGTTCTAGGAAGGATGTGGCTTAAGTATTTACTTAGCTAAACCTTTTACTCTTCTAGCTTGTATTCCTGAAAATATTTTTCTTGTGGTGGATTGTGCAATTATTCTACGTCTAATAAGAGATTGACTGCCTTTTGCAAATAAAGATTTTGTGGGTATATTCCCTGCAAACCCTCACGAGACACAACTCGTCCTGTAGGGCAATCTATAGGTTTAAAGGCTTGTTGCACATGCTAAGTGCAATCGCAAGTGCCCGCGAAAGTGGTACACTTTTGGTTACTTATCTTTATCTTTCTCTCTATCTTATTTCTCGAGGACTAACAACGCTCTGTTTGGGGGTGGTGTGATAAGCACTCAAAATTATACATTTTGTACCCTGAATAGACGTACTTTGGTTGCAAATTCTCGCAAATGTCCGTTTGCGGTGTCAAAAGCTATATATCAAGGCAAATGCGCGTTGAATGGAGCTAAATACCCTTGTCCCATACCCTAGCCTACCCTAAACTGAGCCTAAACCTACCCCGAACCTTGTGTATGTTTAGGTTGTGCCCTTTAATAATTTTTTTAGATTTTTAGTTTTAGTCGTTTTATTTTAGATTTATTTATTATTTTCTAGATTTTATTTTCTATTTTTATATTTTATTTTTATTAGCATAATTTTATATTACTTTGATTTTGATTAGTTTTTATTTTATTAGGATTAGAATTTTTAGGATTTCATTTATTTATTAGTTTTATTAACTTTTACTTTTTTTTAGGATTTTAGTTTTTAGTTTAACAGATTTCTATTTTTATTTCTTTTTAGTTTCAATTTTTATCTGAGTCTTTGTTTTATTTTAGAATAGGATTTTTTTTTTAGGTTTTTATTTTTTTTTTATTAATTTTTATTTTAGTTAGTTAGTGTTATTTTAAGGGTCACAATTTAAACACGCCCACACCTTATAAACCCAACACCCTATCTTACACCTAAACATCCCCTCACCCTCATCCTATTTTCCTACACCTTACCACACACAACACAACCCACTCCATCTTCTTCCTTTCACCCAACCACACTATCTCTCTCTCTCCAAACTCCATAGCTACAAACACCACATCAACCCACCTGCAAACCCCCAACCCGCGATCCACTTTGCCTGACCAACTCGTCGCCGACTAGTCCCTCTGATCCGCGCATACCAGTCCCAACCAGCAACCCAAACTCCGACTGGCGTGACCCATCTCTGTCCGACCCGCCTCTGCTGTACCCAACCCGAAATCCAACCCAAGTCCAAACCCATTTGTAACACCCCATATTTTAGAGGATATATAAATTAATTAAATTAGTGAGTTGGATTTATTTAATTTGGAGAAATTCATTTAATTTGGTGATTTAAATTTAATTTATTTAAATTGGAGAAATTATTGAATTTGGAGATGTAAAATTTATTATTTAAATTTGGGGATTTAGAAATTCAAATTAATTCGGGTTATTGAAAATTTTCACATGTGTCGCATTTTGAGGTTGAAATTGGAAAATTTTATAAAGTATCTCGGATGACAATTCTGAGTGCACGGTTGAGTCCGGAAGGGTCGAGATAGTCGAAAAAGAGTACCCGGGGGTAGTAAATGGGTCTCGGGCATTTTTAGACATGATCGAGCCCATACGGGGGCATTTAAGTCATTTTTAATTGGCCAATAGGCTTAATTACGGGATTGAGGAATTTTAACCTAGGTTTAAGTGTGTTGGGCAGCCATGAGTCATTCCAAAACACAAAGGGTTGAGAGAGGGGAGAAAGGAGAAAGAAGAAGAAGGAAAGAATGATGACAAGAGTAATCCGGGCAAGAATTTCGACATGGGATCGTCGGATTTAATCCCCCAAGGCAAGTGTTTTCTTGCTTTAATTTGAGTTGTAGTTAATGATGTAAATAGTTGTAATTATGTCAATTAATTCTGGAAATTTGGAAGTAGGAATTTGAATTGAAATTTGTGGGTTTATGGTGAAGAAGATGAAGAATAACCATTGATAGGGGATTTTTAACTTTGTGAGAAATTGGGTTAATAGTGAGATTATAACTTAATTTGAGAAGTGAATAACATGATTAGATCTTGGTTTTTGAATCTCCATTAGTGGTATTGTTGGAAGAAATTGTTAATGATGAAGTTTGGGTGGATTTAGGATGAATCTTGGGAGGTTTTTGGGGTAAAATATCTGAGTATAATCGAAGGTTTTGGAGCTTTAATGGCGATTCTGTCCGCTAAACCCTGTAGAAAATCGCATTTTCTACATTTTGTTGTCTCACGCGCTTCCTCCGAAACTGCTCCAAAATTTCTCAAAACATCAATTTATTAATCTGGGCAGAATGTGGGAAAACTTTTTAAGAAAGGTTTTTTTTTAAATCTTCTTTGAGGTGAATCTTTATAATGCCCTAACTTTTGGCATACGGACTCGGATTAGTGTGCCGTTCACGGCCACACATAGATAGCGAAGAGTATTACACTGTCCTGGGAATATTTTTAATTAGACACAAAAATTGAAAGGTTTAAGACGGAACGAGTTATTTGATTTTTAGCACAACTTTAAATGAGCATAACTTTGTCATACGAATTCGGATTTACGTGCCGTTTGTGGCCACGCATAGCAAATGGAGAGTAGTACGCAGTACTAGGAATTTCATTACTGAGGCATATATTGTGAAATGTCTAAAATACCCTTAGAGTTTAAATTAGTGATGAAACTTTCCCGAATTGAAACTAAAAATTGTTGGGAACTTTGTGAGACTAATATGAACTTAATCAAGTATATATGAGGTGAGATATATAATTATATAAATTATATTAAATAGTGGGATGTAGCTATTTTGGTATTGGATTGTATTTATTACGAGCGAACTAGTAATAATTGGAATATATGTATATATATATGAATGTGTGAATAATATATATAAATATGGGAATACATAATCCAATAGAAAAATGATAATAGATTACGGGAATACCTAAAACAATGATAGGTTGTGTGAATGCGTAAAACAATGAAAGGTTGTGTGAATACCTATTTGATTGTTTTATTATGTGTATGACATACCTAGCTGCTTGCTATCGCGGGGGGTTGTGTAGAGACGGTCTTATCATGAGTGACCTTCGGCGGGATATTTGACTTGTATCTCAGAACATAGGACTGTGAAAGACTCATTTGTGAGTTGATAAGTCCGCTGACTATGGGAGCGTAGGTATGTGCGTGACCCATAGGTATGTGAACTATGTTCGCCGCCAATATGTGTGATTTGTTTATATGGTTCGTTGGACATTTCCGAACCGATAGTCCTTGTTTGAGTACGAGACGTACCGGGACATGATAGCAGAGTATGCAATGCACTATAGGTGTATCCTTAGGGTGCTGTGTTAGTATATATATATAATGGTGGTGGATATATATGTATACTTGTGATATAATTACAATGTGATAATTGTAGGCTATTAAGATTGTGCTAATACATATATATAATAGTGAGGGATATATATGTATGCTTATGGTATATCTACAATGAGATAATTACAGACTATTAAGATAGTGAAATCTTATATAAACGTAAATAGTAAATACTTGACTTTAGTGTGATAACGCTTATTTAAAAAATGATAATTGTTGAGATCAAATATGATATACTACTACGAGGGGTAACTAGAAGGATAAGCCTTTTTCCTAGTTAGAAGTGTGTCAGATGTCTCGGCGGAATAAATGAATGTGATAGGTGTGCACTATAGAAGAGAGGTGAGATTGTCCTCAACCGTAAAAGCAATTATGAACATTATATACTACGCATTTCATTTATTGCAATAAAATGCTTGCTAAACATTTTTATAAATCGGGTTCTGACCCGTTCCTTGTACTTCTTCTCTCTTGTCTATGCATATGTATATTAACAGGTGTCCCACCACAGGGATGTCATAGTTGACTTATCTATTCCAGGGTTACACAGCTGCAACATTGTGGATGGTTGCAGGATTTGATTTAGACGTATCATTTCTTTATTCCTAGAGTAGGATTCTTATCTCAGTTGTAGATTCATTCAGGTCATGTTTCCCCTTTTTACTTTTAGACTCAGTATTTGGTTTATGTATTCATTTATTGAATTATTATTATTGGGATTTTGAGCTGATTGTTTATTCGGCATGTCATTTAGTCATTTAGTACTGTTTTAAACTCATGGTTTGGATGTATGGTTTATTTGTTATTCAGCATGCATATTTAATTGTTTAATAAAAAGATAAAATTTGACATCAGTCTTTTTTAATACTAGGTGGTTAGTAAAGTTTTAAAAAGTTTTCGACAGTGATGCTAAGAATGAACCCCTGAGATTCCTGTTTTAAATTTGATATAGGACTGATCACCCGGTATTTATTTGGGCGGGGTGTCACACCATTTATCCCCAAAAGCATTTTAACCCTTCCAAAGCCAACACGATTCCACCTGCAAAATCTCAACCAAAGCCAAATAAGTCTAAATGCCCACATGTGCCTAATAAACCCACTTATCCCCATTTATCTAAAATGCCCCCCAACTACCAACTTTAAACCATTTTCAGAAATAACCCTTAATTAAATCTGATTTGTTTTATTCCAATCCCCTCACTCACATGACCTCACACTCCTCTCACCATTTCCATGCACACTCAAGCCCATTTCCAAAAATACCCTTATCTCCATGCCTACTATAAAAGGAAGATGGAAGACCCCATTTGAAGACTTATCATGAAATAGAGAAGAGAATTCTAAAGAGAGTTAGAGATAGTTTAGTGTAGAAAATAAATTAGGATAAACACCATTTTGTAAATAGTTTTATTTTATTATTTTTATTTTTGTTAGATATTTGTGAGGTTAAATTTTGTAAGAGATTTAATTGAGTGATTATTTCATTACAAATCACTTGGATGCTCAATTGGAGGGATGTAAATTGCAAATTCAAGGATTAGAGTCCAATTTCACTCAAATAGATTTGGTTTGATTATTCTTCTCTTCTACTTTATTTTATTAGCCTTTGATTGTTTGATTATCATGTTTAATATGATGTTAGGCTAAATCCCCTTTCAAGGGGTGGGGGGAAACCCTTATTTGATTTTATTTTAGTTTGATTACTTGAAAATTCCCTTTGAATATTAATTTTGATCCCTCACCCTTAAATTTACGCCTCGAGAGAGGGTAAATACTTTTCGAGAGAAAATCGAAATTCTAGTTATAATACCCATTTTAGATTCGAAGTAGAGATAGGGGTTTCTTAAGTGGGGTATTATTACTTGAATTTTAACTCTAAATTTATTTTCTAAGATTTACATAAATTTTAATTTATTGATCCTAGCGGGTGTGACACCCCGCCTAATAAAATACCGGGTGATCAGTCCTATACCAAATTAAAACAGGAATCCCAGTTGGATCATCCTTAGCATCACTGTCGAAAACTTTTTAAAACTTACTAACCACCTAGTATTCCAAAAACTGATGCCAATTTTAACTTTTTAATTAAACAAAACAATACATGCGGAATAAAAATATAAACCATTCACACAACTGAATGAAAGTAAATAGAATAATAATTACACAACTTGCCGAATAAATCACCGGCCACCAAATAAATAATCCAACACAATTATTCAACACCTGAATGAATTACACCTAAAAACTGTACCGAGAAGTCTGGGCGACAAGCCCTAAATAAAACTGAGACTAATACAAGATTCCTACTCTAGGAATGAATGAATGATGCGTCTAATCCAAACTCCTGCTAGCATCCACATATGCCGCAGCTCCGTGTCCCTGGAATAGAATATCAATCCTGGCGTCCCTGTGGCTGGACACCTAAAAGGTTTTGAAAATTGTTTTATAGCAAGGGTTAGAACCCAAAACATTTTGAAAATATTTAGCAAGTGAATTAACTGCAGTAATTTAAAATGCATGAATGCGCTTCATATTTAAGTTAGTGTCGCACTCCCTTGTGGACATTCTCACCCCTCCACTATTGTGCACACCTAACGGTTACCTTAACCCCGCCTAGTTGTACTACCCCGTCCAACTAGTTCTGGTATAACCTTCCCTTACCATATTAATCTAACCCGGGTATAATAATTTCTTGATTTATAAGTTATCTCACAATTAACTTAATTAAATCCTCTTAAATAGTAGCATATAACCGTCTCACAAGTTATATAAGTAAATACATCACACACTGTATTATTCCAGCAAATGAATAACTTAATTAATTTCTCATTAATTAACAGCATATAACTGTAACCCAAGTTATATAAGGTAAATACATCACACACTGTATTATCACCTACATATAATATTTACTACCATATTATACGTACCTTTACTAACATCCACACATATATCATACGTGTATCCATCCTTCCGAGTATACCCTCACCGGATGATTCACTCTAAAATGCCATCTCACTAGGTGTTCTCACAAAACCTAGTTTTCCAAGTTGGATTCGCTCGCCAACCTGGTCTACTACATAAATGAATTGGAGGCGGTCATATTCCTTCCTGAAAGTGAGATAATCTCCTCACCCATGTATCGGACGCTATGACCTGGGGATATACTCGCCCTACTCCTCAAGCTAGGGGATTCACCCACATCGCGCAACCTCCCTTGATAGCATTAGAGTATTTAAATTGAATAAATATCTAGTCACTGATATTTACTATCACACACAATATATACACATATATATATACTATCACTACCCGTATATATATATTATGAACCCCAGTTTTACCGTGTACTCAAAATATCCCGTATACTGCCTGAAATTTAATATCACGCACAATATACACACATATATATATATATACTATCACTACACCGTATATATATATTATAACCCTGGCTTTACCGTGTTCTAAATATCCCGTATACTGCCTGAAATTTCCTGAGTCTGTGGCTAGACTCAACGTAATTAATTTTCTCACTTAATAATTTACCGTCTTCCCGAGTCTATGGTCCGACCCTAATATATTTAACTCACACTTCAATGTATATAATACTTTCCCTGAGTCTATGGTCCGACTCCAATTAAATTAATTAACACACCTATTAATTTATTATCTCCCCGAGTCTATAGTCCAACTCTAATTAAATTAACTAACACACATATTAATTTAATATTGTAATACCCCGTATTTTCATGGCTTTTAAATTATGGGATTTATTAAATTTAATTGAGATAAATTAATTTAATTTTAATCCGGAATGTTGTTCTAAATATTTACTAGCGTGACGAGAGTTAGTAATTATTGAAAATTTGTTATTTGTTGCATATTACTGGATGAGTATAGTAATATATGAGATTTATTTTTTATAACATTGTCACGTGTGAATAAAATGACAATTGTGGAAATTTAAGTAAGGACGCGCCTGTGTCGTGTCGGGACTAAATGTGGATTAATAAAAAGTGAATATTTTATAAGTTGTTCGTATGGTCGTTTTGAGTGCGCCAATGCGTCCGGAAGGGTCGAGATAGTCAGAAAAGTGTACCCGAGGGTTTAGTTTGGGTCTCGGGCCGTTTTTAGGCCTAAGTGGTGCCCCGGGAGGGCATTTTGGACATTTCACATATTTGGGTAATTAAACCCACGAAAATCAGCAACCTATATTAGCCATTTAGGTTAACCATTTAGGGTTAGAATATTCAGAAACCTAGTACGGCCATTGGAGAAGAGAGGAGAAGGCTCTCAAGACAATTCAAGGCCAAAAAGTCACCCGTTTGCACCGCCGTCACCGCCAACGCGTAGATCGCGAGATGGGGAACGCAACCACACCGGATTCATCTGCAAACCAGACTTCTGAAAATCCCAGGCAAGTATTTATCTTGCGTATTTTCGTTGGTGCAATTTTCATATTAGTTTAGGAATGATTAGAGATGAAAAATATGGAAGAAAACCCAATTTGTGATAGGAAAATCCATGTAGTATTGATTTATATGAAAATTCTGGAAACCTTGCCATGTAGAGGAATGTAACCATGAAATTTTGATATTTATAAGAAGGAATTTCTGAAGAAAATTGGTTAGAAACCTGTTTAAGAGAATTTTAGTGTTCTTGATAATTAATTAACCTTTGGGGTTGTTAATCCTTGATTAAATGATAGAAATACCCATGCCTTACGTTGGAAACATCTGATATATTGTTATAATGTTAGTAGTATCATTTTGGGACGTTTGGTTTTGGAAAATATGGATTTGGATGAAGAAAAGTGTTAGAACCCGTAACTGCAATTCTGCAGAAATCAAAATACCTGCTTGATCAATCGATCGAGCATAGAGCTTCGATCGATCGAAGCTTCGATCGATCGAGCCCCAGACCTCGATCGATCGACCCCTCCTGGCAGACTCCTATTTCCCTTTTTAAATGACTTAAATTCAAATTGTCATGATATAATTCTTGGGCATTCTTAATAAAATGATTTGGGAGACATTGAGGACCAGTAGGGCATATGAATAAATGTTGGGATCTTTAACATTCGACTAGAATGGTATTTATGGGGGATTTACTTTAGGGTTGGTAAATTTATGTATTAAAGGGTGAGGCGCGCAAGAGAGTTACATTGGAACATAATAATGACACCTACTGAATTTTATACCTGGGAGGATAGGGTCCACAAGTGTCACGAAATGGGTTGGAGAAACCCTTCGAGTTAAGGTTAGCGACTAACCCTTATAAGGAATACTTAATGTGAAAAGTAAGGATAAATGTTGTAATTATGGGTGATGAGAGGAACCTATATTAATATGATAAAATGGGTATATTTATATGATTGTGTATGCATATATTATATACATGTGAAAACCATGCCCGCGCTACCTGCTATCCCTGAGGTTACCGCGTTGGGACAGTCTTATCTCGATGGGACCTTTATGGGGGATATTGACTTGTACCCTAGAAGATAGATATCCTTGGTACAGGCTATCGAATTGATAGTTCAGACAGTCCTAAGAGGCGTGGGGTATGTACTGACCTCTTAGAGACTTGTAATCTATGCTTCGCCTCAATCTTGTTTGTGTTTATATGTTAATACAATTTGAGAGTGATTCCGAATTTGTATTCCCCTTAATGTGAGTGATATGGGGTTTGGATAGTAGAGTATGCCCGCACCATAGTTATTATGTGGGGTGCTGTTTTGATATATATATTTTCGAGTAGTTAATATATATATATATATATATATATATATATATATATATATATATATATATATGAAATTATGAAATCTGGAACTGCCTACTGTGATTTGATAAATAGGACATGGTTGATGACTCAAATAGTAAATACTTGTTTTGTGAAAGTATAATATGACACTGGGAAACTTTATAAATTAATAAAGCTAAAATGAGAGTTGTGCTGCTAATTGGAAGTATTCTTTTTAAACAATGATATTGTTCGGTTTCGAAATCTTATGAGTAAGTTAAGATAAGATAAATTATTGGGAAGATTAGTGCGATAAATGATAAGACAAACCATTGGGAAGGATAGTACGATAGGTGTGCACATTAGAAGAGAGGTGAGAATTTCTCAAGAGAGTGTCGCACTAATATGTTGTTGCATTGGCCTGTATCAATTTAAATACTTGCTAAACGTATTTTAAATCAAACACACTTTCGGGCTCTGACCCGTTTTTCTCTCTCTCTCTCTCTCTTGTATATATATGTATATATTTCAGGTGCCCAGCCATAGGGGCGTCTTGCTTAGGATCCCTTGAAAGGAACGTGCTGCAGCTTAGGTGGGAGTTGCAGGTCACTTGCGTAGACGGCTTCCTTTATTGACTCCACTTCTAGTATTCTCATTTTTGGGCATGTGTCGCCCTTTCCATTATTTCATTGTTATTGGTCATTTGTATTTCAGTTATTTCCAGCACTGTTACTACGGGATTTATTCAGTGGGTGTGTTACTTTAGATTTCGCATGTTGACATTCGATTGACGAATGTTTTAAATTAATTGGATTATGTTCCAGGTTTATTGTGGTGTGATTTTTATTTATTGACATGTTGTTAATAATTAAATAAATAATTTTTCTTTAAATAAAATTTGGAAAGTAACGTTTAAATATGGTTTTGACACTTAGCTTAATTATATTAGGGTGTTAAATTGGAAAAATTTATTTTTTCGACAGTGATGCTAAGAATGAACCAACTGTTCACCTTGATTTGATCTAATAAAGGAGTGATCGCCCGGTATTTAATTAGGCGGGGTGTCACAAATATCTCCCCGAATCTATCGTCCAACTCTAATTAAATTAACTAACACACATATTAATTTAATATCCCCCCCGAGTCTACAATCCGACTTTTATTTAATTAATTTACACATTAATTAATCAACACATATCCGAGTCTGCAATCCGACTCCAATTAAATTAATTATCACATTTATTAATTTAATAACTTGGTGTCACCCAACCATTATCCCCGGACTCTCTCACTTGGCCCGTACCTCAACATTACCCGAGTCAATGTTCCGACTCCAAATTAATTACTTTCTCTCGATAATTAATTTAATGCCTTGATGTCACTTAACCAACATACCCGGACTCGCTCACTTGGTCCAATTTACATCTCATAATTTCTTTCCCACATTTTTCGCCCACAATGTGTCACACATTTATTTCCATAATTTTCCCAATTATATTTACCTATAATTACCAACATGCCCGGACTCGCCCACTTGGTCCATAATTAATTATTCCCCGAGTCTATATCCCGACTCAAAATTATTTATTTTATCTCTAAACTTAATTCACTACCTTGGGGTCGCATGACCAATATACCCGGATTCACTCACTTGATCTGTACCTCACTATTTTTGAATAAAATCTCTCAAATTCTTCCGTTAAATGACACACATAAATTCATCCTAGTCCCAATTACTTTCTCCCATAATCGCTAGGAATATTTGTTTCACAATTATTTACCACTAATAATTGTATGGAAATTATTTTATAATTAGTTCCCCCTTATATCTCACCTAGGGCGAACTGCCCAGAATTTCCCATCGTCGATCGATCGATGCCCCCCGATCGATCGATCGATCCCTTCGTGCCAGCGCTCCTTCCTCGCTGAATTCCACCATTAACGAAATTTCAAGGTTTCTTTCCTCAAAAACCAACCTCAAATCAGTCTATTAATCATCTTATAACATTTCTCATGAACCAAAAACATCATCTAAACCTTTTAACATCATTAACACTATAAATCTTGACCCACCCAAGAACACAAATTTCTAGGGTATAATCCCAATTTCAAATTCAAATTCCATCCTTTTATATTCCAATTTTTTCTCATTCAAACCAGATAATCATACTCAGAATTATATATCACAACTAATTCTTACCTTAAATTTCATTCAATGGTTCCATTAACAAAACCCCCTTTTTGTACCCATTTATCCCCAAAATGAATTTTGGTTTACACATCACTATGATATGAATTGATTATCACACTTTAAGAATCAAAACAGTTAACCACTTGCCTCTAAGTGTTTGTAGTGTCTGATCTGTTGTTGATGTCCCTTAATTTGGCTCTAATAACCTCAAATTTGCTCTTGATTTGTTTTTCCCCAAATCCCCTCTCAAACCCTAGGTTTAGAATTGTGTTGGCTGCTGATTTCCTAATCCCTCACTTAGGTTAAAAACCCTCCATCCCGTTTTTAGCCTAATGGGCTTAATTAAAATGGTCCAACTCACCCCGTGTGGGCCCGGCGAGACCCAATTACTACCCCGGGTACTCTTTTCTGACTATCTCGACCAATCCGAACTCAACCGCGCACTCAGAATTGGGGTCCGAATTAATTTATAAAAATTCTTATCTCACACCCAATTTAGTCTATACCGACTCCCGGCTGGGATAAGTGTATACCTTGTCATTAATACTCGAAATGATGTAATTAAATTATTACTATTCACTTAGTAAATAAATTTCCCTAAACATTAACCATTCACTCCCCGATTAATATTTAAATATATATATTGCCATAATTAATTGAATTAAAATTTCAATACACAAGTAATTTAAAATTCCCGAATTAATTAAATATTAAATGTACAAAAATACGGGGTGTTACAGCGGGTGATTAATTAAAAGGAGTGTAGGTCTATTTTCTAGAGTTGTGGGGTGTTAATCTTAATTTTCTAAAAGGTTACTATTACAATTACATTTGCAACGAGAGTTGATTTGTAAGTTTGATATTAATTTGGAAGAATTCAATTAATTAAATTAATTAATTAGAATAGCTAAAATTTGTGGTGTAATCCCACTCCTTGGTTGTTCTCGAATTTATTTACCTCATTTATCTCATATTTTAGTGTTAAGACTTTATTTTCCATTTTAGTTACTTTTTTAGTTTGTAATTTGATCTTTCATTTTAGGTTAGTGTTAAATCACATCCTCACCCTAATTGTTTTAATATTTGAAAAATCAAAAAAAATAGAAAAGAAAAATTCCAAAAATAAAATAAAAATTGAACTACAATTGAGTTTGTCTCTAGCTTACCCCTTGATGTGGATTGATAACCTTACTTACCGCTACCCTTGAGATTGTTATATTTTTGTAGGTATTTGAGGATTTTGATTATCTTGGCTTTCAACAACGACGATACACAAAATGCAAATTATCAGGTGTTTATGACGAAGTGATCATTAAATTGAAATTTAATTGAATTGGACTATCATGTGTAGTTTGGTACATTAATCCATTGTGCTTATTTATGTGACTTGTTGGTTTTATTAAATTGCCATTTGTGATGACGGGTTGTTGGGGTATGTTTTCTCTCCCTATAGTTTAGGATGCCTTCTAGGTATTGGACTAGTGGGTCGGCCTTTTGATGATTTACGCCTTCTAGGTATGAGACTAGTGAGGGTAGATTCTTACGACTTTTCTATGTCGGGGGTCGGCTGATTTTTATTACTTGCTCGTCGTTACGCTAGCCTAGGCATGAGACTAGGTCGAGGTTTATGTTAGAAATTCATCCTATACATAGGGTAGGACGTATTGATAACTTGGGGACCCTTAGGTATGGGACTAATGGGTATTTTGAGGATCTCACATCGATTAAAAGGGTGGGGTAATTTATAATTTGTGAAATTGAGAAAATGAGAATTAATGCCTAAGATAAAAATGGGTATTAAAATTTGTGGCGACATAATGTGTCAGGGACCGACAGTTTAAACGGGTCAGCGGACGATTTATGTCATGTCATGTGTGGAACCTTGTCATGGGGTGGGGTCGACAATTTAAACGGATCAGAGGCCATTTGACAAGGGAAAGTGTGACACTTTGGTGGGTTACCACCCGGGGCGGGAGGACCGCCATAATAAAAAGTGAGAACAATAATAAAATTTGGTTAATTTAATTAAATTAACATCGTGGGACTTAGGAATTTAAAATCATATTCGTGCGCCTTTTTAAATGGGGATTTCTACGGGTGGTTAGTGATTTATATTTATCGCGTTTAATTATCCCGTTTAATTTAAAATATTCTATTGTACTATTTATTGGTTATAATGCTACTGTCTGGATTCAAGGATCTTATTTGAAGGGAGTAGTGTTTATTCATGTTTGGGTCTCTGACCTTGTGAATTGACTAACTTTTCAGGAATTAGTATTTGGAGAAGCTGCATAGAAGTATTTGACGATTTGCTTGGAGGTGCAGATGGTGTTGCTCTACCTTATGCGTATTGATTTATTTTAGTTTTTCATTGCTTCGTATTTACTTTGAGAGACAGTTTATGGTTTTGACTGGGCCATTCGGTTCCAAAGTTGTATGGGTTTTATTCATATATTTTCATTATGAATTCAGTTTGAGAGTATTCAGTTGTATACTATTGGAGATTAGTTTATTATTTGGAGTTTAGCATGTGATGGATCTTTTATCGTTCAGTTGTTGCTATCAATTGAGTTTGATTCAATTTTTATCTTGTAGATTGATTTAATTATGTCTCATATCTGTCTCGTGCTATGAAGGGTCTTTTATTTACTCACGCCCGCCTTAGTTTTGTTGGCGGCCGACGCCAAAATGGGGCGGGGTGTGACAGATGGTATGAGAGCATGGTCTTAGGTCTCGTAGGTTATGAGTCCACTTATCTTCCACATTACCGATAATGGATTCCCTTTGTTGACTTATACTTCTTAAGGTAGAGGGTCTAGCATATGTGTTTGATGTGTTTCTTGGAGATATGAACTTTTGTGCTAAGGACGTTGTAGGCATTGAGTTTAGAATTAGTAAGCTTGAATTGAGGATCCTTAGAATGGATTACGAAGACGTTAATTATTTTATAGATTTTAGTGAAGATGTTAAGAATCATATGTGTCGATTTTTGGTGATGAGATTTAATTTGAGGACGTTACCATTTTGATGACATCCGGAGATAGGATCGAGTGGGGATTTGTGATAGCGTGTGGTAGGTCGTTATTTTCATAGTTATGCGTACGTATATGGGAAATATTTATTATTTTGTTGTTCATGGGGTAGGTGCGCATAGGATTGGGTGTATGGGCGCTCAATTATGGCATTCTACGGGTAGACATATGTGAGCCTGAAGAAACGAGGTGTGTCCCTATGTGCGTGTTTCAAATCAAACCAACTTTTACCAAAAAATTATCCAACTTTTAAAATGCACCAAACCAAGTTGTGAAAACCCAATTCTTACTTTAAATCGATTTTATCTTGATTAATCCTAAACATGCATTTAGTGATTAAAGCAAGTAAAGCAAAGTAAAGAGAAAAAAACCCAAAACGGGAAAATAACCTCGGACGGCCCAAGCCAGACAATCACAATGAACAAAGGTTTTACAAAGACAGATTAGCCTTACTCAATGACTCGATCCCCACGGTTCTTTACGCTCCTTCTGATCTTCTACCATTCTTCAATAGTGCCCATGCAGAAATTCCATCTTCCACGATACCTCTCCACAACACACGTGTCCATGTATGTCTCGGTGTCCACCGAATGGCTTTGATTCGTCTACGATGTCGAACAAGAATTCCTTCTTTTTTCTTCACTGCAAAACCCTGATGATCAATGGTATAACAAACTTTCTTAGTGCAGCAAGATCACGTAAATATATAAGAATGATAACTCGGATCTTCGACAACTCTAAGTATGTGTTTAATGTTTTTAAACCTAAGAAAACATGTGCCAAACTCGTATTGGAATGTAAACTATTTTTTACAGTTGCACCCTTACGAAACTCTGACGAAACCACGCTTTAAATAAGAATTAAGCACCGCCTCGAAAAATGTGTCATTCGAACGACAAGGCCACGTCGTTCTTGTGACATAAGGATCTCTCTCGAATGAGAGCTTATGTCGTTTGAACGACAACGCGTAAGTTTGACTTTTTAACTTTCTGATTAAAACGTCTCTTTTAAAAGAGATCCAAATTAGTCAAACTCTATTTCGAGTTTATCAGAATAAAACGTAGTGTAAACCTTTAAAACACTTTTAAAAACATTTTAAAATACTTTTCTTTATAAAAATACATCCTTATCTTTTATAAAAAATAATTTCGAGCACCATTAATTATACGCATTCATACCTGAGTGATCTCGGAATGCATTTAACTTGAAGACGAGTAAACTTGCACCAATTAAACTTCGGCATAATTACTTCTTTGAAGCTTTGCCGCAACATCTTCAATTTCTTCAATACATCATACACCAAGTGGGATCGTGAAAAAATAAAATCTCCCTATGACGTATTACAAACACAGTTTTGTTCACGGAATTAAGTCAAAACAATACAGGAACTCAATTGGAAATTTATGTCCTTACAAATCTCCCCCTTTGACTATTTCTAAACAAAACTAAACCAGTAAAATGCCTAAGTTGGGCTGTCAGGCCTTATGATGCCTAAATCGCATCCCATAAACCCAAAATAAAAAATTACAGGACACGGACTAGTATTTGTAGCACCGACAAGCATGAACTGTCTGAATGTGATATAGGCTTGAAATCTCGAATCGCTAACGCATACCTGCACACATGAAACAGACAAACAAATACCCAGTGAAGTATGGAGGAACAAATGAAACCAATATATATATCCAAATGATACCAAACAACAATAGATACCAATATGAATAATCTCTGAAAAATCATTTGTTAAACGAATTGAGCAACAAAATGATACCAAATTTAAACTACCAAATTGAAATACCAAATTGTAATATATGTAATAAAAAACATGCTCAAATCTCCCCCTACACCACATACATCTCTCCCCCTTTTTATCTCGAATAGACAATCCGGTGAAAAGATAAACCAATCAACAAGTATCTAGCATGAGAATATACCAATTTGAATCAATTTGAGAATTGAAAATGCTAGATAACCATGAAACAACCAGCTAAATATGATCAATAGATGACAAATCAGTAGCTAGTAAACCAATGAATCACACAACGAATATATCAAACTAATTAGGTGTGATAAACGAACTATATGCAAAATACCAATTTTAGAACAATATAAACGTGCATATAAACCAGTCAGTCTAGAAACACATCCAGTAGTACCAAAAATATCACCAAAATAAACCAGTGGACTGTAAACCAATCAGAAGCAAGAAGGCAGCTTGTCGTTCGAACGAGCCAGGGACATCGCTCAAACGAAATGAGGACGTCGCTCGAACGAAGTACAGATGTTATTCGCGCAACATGGAGATGTCGTTTGAACGACTTCGCGCGACCTACTAAACTTTCACATTTTCCCAGAAATATTATATATTTTTGCCCAGTGAAAAAATTTCTCGAAAAAAATTAGTTGAAGGGCCTGACAGCAGCTAAACAGTGCTAAAACGGTATGCTTTTAACACTAAATGCAAAAACTCATAAAAACTAACAATGTGAGTTACATGCAAACATAGTACCGATGTGCCTAAACATGGACATGGAATGTATGGGCGTGAAACTACAACAAATGAGTCACAATTCCAACACATCGAAACCATACAGAAGCTCTAATTGATAGCGATAAATCATCAAACTTTATCATAGCCATATGACAATAAAAGTGTGATCTTAATGAACTAAACATACTACATGCACACAAATCCAGAATTTTAATGATTCTAAAAAACAATAGCGTCAAGTTGTAATGTTTCAACATTAGGATTAGTTGTGCAAACCCGTTTAAATTTTCTCCACCCATACTCCCTCATAAACATACTTTTTCAAGTTCTTTTGAAGTTTTTAGCATTCTCAACTTAGAGAAAATCTTATTGGCCCTTTTCTTAACATATTACTTTTTCTTTTGGGCTCTTTTAAACGGTGGCTTTCATGACGAGTTAATTTTGAACTCTCGTAGCCCTTTCTCGTGAATCACTCATCATTTTTTCAATTAGGTACCAATTCAAATCCTCACGGTAAACGGTTCTTACATTCACACTTCTCCTTAATTCTACTTACGCAGAGATGACAAGATTGAGATAAGAACGCCTCATCAAATTCAAATATGCAAACGAAGTCAAACATCCATATATATTTCGTGCATGTGTGCAATGTTGGCATATATACAAATTCGAATAAAAATGCATATCAACTTTGAAAAAACCTCATATAAACAATGGTTAACATCATTCTAAGCATCGATAATAATGACCAAATGTCCTAGCCACATGGATATGCAACGATGGGGGGTCCAAGCACTCCAATATGCCACATCAAACATGTAAGCTAAAAAAACGAAAATCTTTTTGGCTTTTCATATTTTGACTCAAATAAAAGCAAAATCTTTTGGGGTTTTCAAAAGTTTTCTCAAAAACAAAATCCTTTTGGATTTTTCAAAAGTTTTCTTAAAAACAAAATCTTTTTGCATTTTTCAATAGGACTCAAACAAATGAAAACTATAATACAAAATGATACACATGTCACTATACTAGCAATGAATAAATCATGAAGCAAACTAGTACATGACAAATAAGGCAACACTATCATCCTTTAGATTTAGCATGGGAAGAATCAAGTGTACCCAAACGAGAATCATGAAGTTTAAGTCCTAAAGCCACTAAATTTGATTTCCTAACCTAAATAGGTGTAAAACGATGCACGGGGGTTTAGGAAACCGAGGAAACTTTATTCCTAAACTTCTTAGGAGCTTGTCTAAGGTCACAACAATAACGCCTAAGGTGACCTTTCCTACCACAAAACGTGCAAGGGTAGCGATGGTGGGAATGATTACCTCTATGTGGAACTTTTCTAACCTTCCTAGTGTTTCTCACACGTGCGGGAGGAATGGGAACAACTCTCTCATCAAAACCTATACCTACCATATCTCCCTTAATTTGGACGTTGCCTAAGATCTTATCTAACTTATCCGACCTAGACTCCAAATCAAACTTAACTCTAGACGAGTCTCTCAATCTCTCCTCCAACTCATGAATCCTAGACTCCTCAAACGCTAAAATCTCATTTTTCAACTACTCCATCAGACCACGGAGATTATCTCTCTCTTTATCCATAAACTCTAGTTTCTCCCTAAACTTATTCTCTCATGCCCTAAGATCCTCAATCAAACAATCATTATTTTCTATGGCATGCTCATTCAACTTAGCTTGGAATTTAGAGTTAGCCTTTTTCACCTTCACTGTTTTAGCATATAACTCATTAAACGTATTTTGCAACTCTTTCACATCTACCTCCTCCTCGTCACTCTCTTCACCCTCACAAACATGGGATTCACTCAAAACCTCCTCGGAAGTGTCATGCACATGAGAATCGTCGTCGCTCACATGACATGCCATAAACGCAATAAAGTTACGATCAATGGGGGAACTCTCTCCCTCTTTCGGATCACCATCACTTAAGGTGGCACTATAGACAATGGGTTTCTTGCCCTCTTTCTTAAGTCTAGTGGGACACTCCTTAACTTTGTGACCGTACCCCTCACACCCAAAACACTTATCTGACTCATCTCTCTTAGGCTTATCAAACTTATCCTTAGAGGTGGGATCTACTTTGTTGTTCTTGTATTTTTTTAAATTTCTTGGCATCTTTCGATTGTTTTTGAAACTTAATAATTTTTTTAAATTTCTTTGCCAACAAATCAACATCCTCAAAATTGGAATCAGAATCAAAATCGGAATCCGAAACTTTAATTTCCTCCTTTAAGGTTTTCAAAGAAATTCCCTTTTCTTTCTTAGGCACTTTCTTGGAGGTAATCATGTCGATTTCATAGGTTTGTAAGTCACCTACAATCTCTTCTAGTTTCGTTGACTCTAACTTACCCAAGGAGTTTAAAATGGTCACTTTCGCGTCAAACCTACTCGGCAACGACCTAAGGATTTTCTTAATGACACGATTGTCGGGAATTTTTTCACCTAGGTTAAACGACGAGTTGATAATATTGGACAACCTAGTATAAAACTCATCAAAAGTCTCACTCTCTAACATCCTAATGGTCTCAAATTGTGTAGTGAGATTTTGAAGTTTTGACGCCCTAACAGTGCTAGTGCCCTCATGAGTGAGTGCCAAAATATCCCAAGCCTCTTTTGATATTTCACAAGTCATAATTCTATTATATTCTTCCTGTGTGACATGTGAAGAAATAACGTGCAGACCTTTCGAATTATATTGTGCAAGTCTTTGTTAAGTTTTAGTCCATGACTCAACAACAGTCTTTAAACTAGTGACCTCACCTACAATAGTGACAGGGGGTGTCTAACCTTCCTCAAATGCTAGCCACACACGCTCATCAATGGATTTTAATGCACATCTCATTCTGATATTCCAATAAGTGTAATTAGTGCCATCAAAAACAGGAGTTCGAGAAAATTCGTTATATCAAAAATTCATCTTTAAAAACATATGGGATCACAAAACAAATAAAATATGTTTTCTGGCTCTGATACCAATTTGAAGAAATGGGGTGTGTCCCTATGTGTGTGTTTCAAATCAAACCAATTTTTACCAAAAAATTATCCAACTTTTAAAGTTCACCAAACCAAGTTGTGAAAACCCAATTCTTACTTTAAACCGATTTTATCTTGATTAATCCTAAACATGAATCTAGTGATTAAATCAAGTAAATCAAAGTAAAGAATACTGGCAATGCTGGATGTACGCATAAAAAACCCAAAACGGGAAAACAACCTCGGACGGCCCAAGCCAGACAATCACTATGAACAAATATTTTACAAAGACAGATTAGCCTTACTCAATGACTCGATCCCCATGGGTCTTGACGCTCCTTCTGATCTTCTACCATTCTTCAATAATGCCCTCGCGGAAATTTTATCATCCACGATACCTATCCACAACACACGCATCCACGTATGTCTCGGTGTCCACCGAATGGCTTTGATTCGTCTACGATGTCGAACAAGAAGTCCTTCTCTTTTCTTCACCGTAAAACCCTGATGTTCAATGGTAGAACAAACCATGTTGGTGAAGCAAGATCACGTAAACATATAAGAATGATAACTCGGATCTTTGCAAACTCTAAGGATGTGTTTAATCTTTTTAAACCTTAGAAAACATGTGCCAAACTCATACTGGAACGTAAACTATTTTTCCAGTTGCACCCTTACGAAACTCTGACGAAACCACGCTTTAAATAATAATTAAGCGTCGCCTCAAAAAATGTGTCATTCGAACGACAAGGCCACGTCGTTCTCCAGACATAAGGATCTCGCTCAAACGAGAGCTTATGTCGTTTGAAAGACAGTGCGTAAATTTGACTTTTTGACTTTCTGATTAAAACGTCTCTTTTAAAAGATGTCCAAATTAGTCAAACTCTATTTCGAGTTTATCAGAATAAAACGTAGTGTAAACCTTTAAAACACTTTTAAAAACATTTTAAAATATTTTTCTTTATAAAAATACATCCTTATCTTTTATAAAAACAATTCCGAGCACCATTAATTATACGCATTCATACCTAAGTGATCTTGGAATACATTTAACTTGAAGACGAGTAAACTTGCACCAATTAAACTTCGGCATGATTAATTCTTTAAAGCTTTGCCGCAATGTTTTCAATTTTTCAATACGTCATAGACCAAGTGGGATCGTGACAAAATAAAATCTCCCTATGACATATGACAAACACAGTTTTTTTCACGAAATTAAGTCAAAACAATACAGGGACTCAATTAGAAATTTATGTCCTTACAGAGCCTTGTTTTCTTTTGCGAGATTTATGCATTGATGTGTATGCTTCGTCTAATTTCAAGGACGAAATTCTTTACTAGTGGGGAAGTATGTAAGACCCCGTATTTTAATTAATTGATTTTAATTAATTTGGAGAAAAATAAATTTTGGATTTAATGGCCTTTAAGTATTTAACTTGGTTTTATTAGAAAAATATTCAATGGGGAATTAATTCAGGTCTTTTATAAAAAGGTTATAAGAATTTTTTATCGTTTAACTGGAAGTTGCGTTTTTAAGAATGTTTATCAGATTAAAAAGTTGGATTTTAAAAGATTTAATTTTTGGATTTTGGGACTCGTTCAAACGACAGCGCATGTCGTTCGAACAACAGTTGTCCTCGTTCGAATGAAAGTAAGTCGGTGGCTGGTTTAGACTCCTAATTGTGTTCTAACTCTTAAACCATTTATATACTAAACTGATATAGGGCTAGGGCTTCGAAAAATACTTTTTCTCTCAACTTTCTCCAGTAAGGTTCTCAAAAAATACTTCTCTCATCTTCAACCCCTAGCCCCAACTTTTAACAAGTTTTGAAGATTCAATTGGTGTTTTCTCAAGAGGAGTTCAACCTTTTACTCAGATTTTTATCCAACTAATTTCAGGCATGAATCCTCTATTTCTTTCCTTTGGTATTATGCATTTTAAGTGTTGCCTAAACATAAATTTAATGTTTTCTTAAAATCAATTAGTAATCTAATTAGAGAAAGTGGACACATAAAACATGGGGCTATTTTTATGAAATCCTTTAATATGATTAATATTCATAACCCTTGGGTACGTAGAATTTTTGAGTGGATTTTGGTTTTATTGGTGTAGGTTGCATGTAGAAAAACCCTAGTTTTGAAATAAATGAATTTGGGGGCGTATAACTCGGGGGAAGGTACCTCATTTAATCTCATATAATTGGTCATAAATGCAGTGTATTTGCAATCACTGGGCGATTTAACATCCTCTTCCAACTCACTATCCCCGAGGGTGGTATTATATTCATTCGGTATCTGAACCTCCTTCTTTAGTCTAGTGGGACACTCACGAGAATTATTTCCTAAACCTTAGAATTTAAAACACTAGTCCCAGTCATCCACCTTCTTAGGACCATCCCTATTCTTCCTATAATGGTCATTAAAGTTATTAGATTTATTTTCAAAACTCTTCTCGTCTCTAATCTTAAGAAACTTCTTGACCTTCTTAGAAAACCTAGCAATCTTTTCAGTATCAAGCTCATCGTCACAATCGTAATTCGACACCTCCTTATTTTGAGCTTTCATAGAAATACCCTTCTATTTTTTTGGAGGACACATGTTCATCTCATAGGTTTGAAGATCACCTATAAGTTCTTGGAATCTCTTAGTGTAGACACCACCTAAGGAATCTAGGACCGTGACTTTGGTTGTAAATATTCTAGGAAACAACCATAAGATTTTTCGTACCACTCTTGACTCGTGGATAGGCTCACCTAAGTTAAACAAGGAGTTGACAATATCCAACAACTTGCCATAGAACTCATCAAAAGACTCATTCTCTAGCATCTTATTCATCTTAAACTTAGTCATCAGATTTTGTTACATGGAAACCTTAACAATATCGGTTCTATCGTGTGCGAATCATAAAATATCTATAGCATTCTTCGCGCTCTCACAAGTCATAATGCGTCTAAAATTTTGAGCGGTCACAGCGAAAAAAATAGCGTTCATAACCCTGGAATTAAAAATCGCGGCATTGTTTTCAGACATTGTCCAAGAGGCATACGCTTTAGAAGCACCACCTTTAGTGGTAAGAGTCCACCCATACTCAACCGAGTTCTAAACATTCTCGTCAATCAATTTAAGGAAAAATCGCTTTCATACCATTCAATAGGGATAGTTTGACCCATTAAACAATGAAGGTCGGCCAACGGAACTACCCTCTCGGTTGAAATCCATATAAATCTGCAATAAGCACAAAATAGGGAACTAACACAACAAACTAATGTAACCTTCTATGATACCAATTTGAGAAAGCTAATGCCCCCTAAGGTTTGCAGAAAAATACCATTGATTTTTAATTTTCATAAACTTTACATTGAATAAAACAAAAGTGTTGTGTGGAATAATTTTACCAATTTTAGTCTTAACCTAAGCATGCATCTAAGTGAGTATAAGAAAGAATAAAGAAGCAAACCAAAACACGACGATGTATGAGGAAATCCATAATGAAAAAAACCTCGAACGGTCCAGCCATATAAGTCCACTACGACATAGGTCTAGTTACAAGGACAAATTAGACTTAATCATATCCCATTTTTTATTGGCTCAATTTTGAGGATAATTAATTTTTTTTTAATCCCTTTATGATTCTCCATTTTAATTCTTGGCTAAAAACTTTTTCTATATAATTTTAAAACCTAATAACAAAATTATTTAATT
This sequence comes from Sambucus nigra, assembly GCA_949130495.1. Classification (NCBI taxonomy): domain Eukaryota; kingdom Viridiplantae; phylum Streptophyta; class Magnoliopsida; order Dipsacales; family Adoxaceae; genus Sambucus; species Sambucus nigra. Next base: position 286,431,653 of record OX422207.1, on the reverse strand, counting down.
TATTTTAATATTCAAATTATTTTTTGTCAATATTCATTCCTTATGTGTATTTAACTCAAATAATTTTTATATTATAGACTATGAGTTTTAATATTTTTCTAATTTTTTTAATTAATTTTTTATGACTCTTATATAATTTTGCAGGATTTTAAAAGTGTTAAAATTAACATTTTGATTAAACAAATTATTTCGTTCATTATTTATTTTAACACGATATAAAACGACTATGTTTTCATTTTGTTTGTGGTTATCGTGTGGCGATTCGTGTACACACACATGTATGGACCAATCATAAGGAAGCATGCAACTCGCGCAGATCGACCATGCGTGTGTGTACCACGACTTTACCATTTTACTCCTACTGTTCATCTGCCTTATTAATATTATGCACGAACCCTTGACATTGTGCTTTCGTTTCTACCCTCAGCCACCTATGGTTCTTTACCCATTTGCCCTTATGGGTTTGTGTAATTACGGATGGATCAGGGCCATTTTCTTCGAACATATAATTACCAGGCTTGGGTTTTTCAAAAAATCAGATTTTTAATATACAATTTCGAGACAGATGCTGCCAAAATTATTTCTCATTTTCTTTCTCTAAATTCCTATTTGTGTTTTACCTTACTTGAGAGATTTCTTTCTCCATTCCAACTTCTACACTATACTAATCCTCATATATATTTTGTGGACTAATTTCTGAGTATGGCTTGAAACGTCTATTGATTACTTTTGAGTTTTTAGCGATTTTGTTATCGCTGTTTGTTTGGAGTTTTGGGGTTGTACGTGTTTTTAAGTTTCGTGTGAAATAACTTAGGTTGAAGGGGGTTTGTTGCTGCTGGTTGGATCGTTTGACTGTGTTGGAACTCAAACATTTTGCATCTTCTCACTTTATTTTTTTTTGAAGAAACCTCTCCTGGTAATCTCTTAAAACATCTCCAATACGATATACATATTTACATATAATTAATCAGAGTATATATGCTTATACATTTTTTTTGTGTGTTACTCTTTGCATATTTCTCAAAATTAATCAGTATCTCTTACTACTATAAAATGCAAAACAAGGCATTAATACTCCTCTTCAACCAGCCTATCCACGTAAGCAAGGGCTGATGTCCACGTCGACATTTCGATTAAACGTTTAAACCCAAAACAATATTCTGCTGGAAACCCATCACAACTCAAACGACACCCCTCTCTCCCTCTCTCTATCTTTATCTCCTCAATTTATGCTACCCTCCATTAAACAACAAAAACCATTATTTGGATCAGGCTACCTTAGTCTCCAACAACGTCGGCGTTTCAAATGGCAAGGTGCCATTGACCCACGATGGTTACAAGCCTAACCCTCGCCAATTTGAGCAATGAAATGGTCAATATCATCAACAAAATCAGGGGTTGTGAAGTTGAATGCGAGTGTGGAGAGGGCAGAGATATCATATAGCAGATTTGATCTGGGGTCGAGGAAGAGAGTGGAAACGATCAAAGCCTCTGACACTCCATTGGCATCGCAGGGTCGCCGATCAGGTTCCAACTAGGGCATGAGGTTCATCACCTCGATTGTGCGAAAACCCTGATTTTTTCTTCATTTATTTCCTTCTTCTCTCTCCTCTATCCTCTCCAAGGTAACGCATGTTCTTAATTTGTTGTTAATTTTTTTGTTCTTCATCTGTTTAATTTATTCTCCATTTCTTTTGTTTCGATCTGTAGAACATATTGATTTCATTTTTTATTCTGATCTTAAATTGTCATAACAATTTTATTAAGTAATTTTTCATAACATTTTATTAATGGCATTAGGTTAATAATCACTTATATCCACAGTTATACCATTGATTGGGGGTAATGATACTGTAAATAATGGAAGAATATTTAACAGGCTTCTTTTGAACATGTTATTAATAAATTTGTGTTACTACGTGTATAAGACAAAGCTTCACTTTGTCTGCTCTGCCAACTTGAAAATACTTTCATGTGATGTTTGAATTATACGGTTTTGGATTTTGAAACATTATGCTGAAACATTTGTTTCATTTGGGTTTTGAAAAAAATGTTACATAATTAAAAATTCATTTGTAGTATGCGATCTTGTATACTAAATTTTAGTTACTTTGGTAGGGTAAATCTTTAGTATATTTATTGATTTTAAAACAATTTAACTTATATTTCTATATCAGTTTTTTATTTTTTTAAATCTAATGTTTGGTTTCGTAATTTATGATATTTGTTCTCATACAGCTCCACAAGGAGACGTGCAAGGCTTGTGAGGCTGTAACAATCATTGAGACCCATACATTGGTAGTCGTTGGAGTAGTGGATTACATGAAGACACTGGTTACAAATTGTAAGTTTGGCTCAACTGTTATCATGTCATGTCTCCTCGATTTATTTTCTTTGCTTCTACTTTTTTTTTACTGCTACTTTTTGTTCATTAAATGGGCTTATTTTTCAATACAGGGGCTTATTTTAGCTGTGCAAATTGTTAGCTCTGTTAATTTTCTTAGGGTTTAGTTTTATTTATATTTGGTGTTTATTTATTTGTAGATTAATTAATTATTGTTTAGAGTTTTACAATCTATCTAATTTTTACAATATGCCTAATTTTAAATCCCATAATATTGTTAAAGTTGAGTTGATGTTGATCTGGGCTATCGGACCCAAGCTTCAACCAGGGGAAGATATCAAATGGGCTGGACTTTTTGGAAAATGGGTTGGATCCGGAGCTCAGTTTTGAAATTACTTTCCAGAGAATTGTGAGTATTGTTTTTTATCCTATTGAACATTGTTCAGTTTATATATATAATTCTTATATTGAATTACTTTGCAAAGTTTGTGTTGTTTTTAATACTTTTTATTGGGGCTATGTTATTTTAATTGAGATTTTTTTAAGGTTTCAAGTTAGTATGACACTATGGCATGCAACCTGAAATTTTATAGTATTTCCAAAAATAATATTTTCTTTTGGGGCATAATATATTTGCCAAATTCTACTATACTTAACAAGGCTTGAATTGCCCATCGATTGAGTTCCAAATCACGACTATTAATTTAGGATGGAGGTAGTATATAAAACAAGTTAGGATTACAATGTTTCATTAATTTCTTTATCATCAGTGACATTGTAGTTGCCATTTTGCATTAAGAGAAATCATTGTCACCAATGTCGGGGACATCTTTTCAAAAAATGTAACTGATGTGGCTATTGATTCACATTGTTAGAATAGTTAGTGATGCCGGTCGATTATGTTCAAACTCGATTTTGGACGGTTAATGGGACTTTCCACTGGGTTTTGAGTTTTTTTTTCAACTTACTGGGTTCTGAGTTTAGTTAAATTGGTGAGTCAAATAGTTGGATGAACCAATATTCATCTGTTATATAAGTAAAACAATATTTTTTCCCATTTTTGAAATTTAATGCTTTTTGATTTTTTTTTTGTACTTAGATCTCTAATTCATGTGTGTATGTGTATATATAGACCCTTTTTAATGGATCCGAAAAACAAGTGATTTTAAAATTTAGAAAAATTAATTGAGTTGATTTTTTTGTATAGGTTTTAAACATTTAAACCACTAAAAACTTACATATCATTAAATCATTTTTTACAATAGTAAAAAAATTAATTTTGAGCTTTTCTCTCTCTCATTATATATATATATATATATATATATATATATATATATATATATATAAAGAAAATGGCTTTACAATTAAATAACTTAAGATATGGCACCTAAATACTGTAGTAATCAACTTGATCCCCTAAACATTAGGTACATCTCCATGGAATTTGGAGCATGTCTTTCATGAAGATAGCATCGGGGAAAACGTTATTGTTCACCGTCAAGGTCGCGGGTTACACAAGGAGGCTGTTGTTGGCATACTTTTAAATTTTTGTTTGATTATTTTATTGTTCTCCGCTATCTAACTTTGGAGACGTAAGGGTGTGTGTGAATCTCGGAATCATTTTATTAGATGGCTTCGTCCTTAGATATTTGTAATTGTGCCTTCAATTATCTATCCATGACGCATAGTTTATTAACATTTTTTAAGTCTCGATCTTCAGAATTTTCTTATGTACTGTCTCTATCCTTACATGTCATGTGTTGCCATTTTCAATATGGAGCATTTGCTTTTAATGTTTTCGGGCTATACATTAGATGGATTTTAGGCAACTGAATCAACTTTTTGACAAATTATATAATTGATTTTTCTTTGACAATTTGTATTATTCAAATAAATTTTAGGAAATTGAAACAACTTTTTGACAAATTATATAATTGATTTTTCGTTGACAAATTGTATTATTCACAATCGGTTTGAATTTGTCACTACACTACAATGGGACTTACGTATATTGTTGTAACGATTTTTCAATACTTATTTTTTTAAATTACAATATTATATCGCTGCAATTTGTTATTTCACATTATTTATTACTACAAATGGCAAGAATCTAGATGACATATAAATAATTTAACGTGAGAAATGACTATTAAAATTGTCGAACCCGCGCATTCGCCGGGTTTACACCTAATATACTCTAAAATGTCATACAAGACTTAAAAGACTTCTTTAGTTAGAGTGTCCACGTGGAAATCTCCAACTAATAGTTTTTCTTACTTCTTTATATGTCTTCCCATTTGTCTATTCAGTTTCTATCCCTTTGTGTACCGTCTTTAATAGGGATTTCATAAAAAAGGTAGCTTGACATTCTATAAATCAATATCATCAGTGGCAAGGAAAAGCTAGCTAATTCGACAACTAATGATCAATTTGTATCCCGTTGTCTTCACATTTGTCTGTTAAGTTTCTATCCCTTTCTATCCCTTGGTGTAATTGGTGTGATTGGAGAGAGGGGAGTTGGAAAGGAAAAACAGTATCATCAGTGGCATTCACATTCCATAAATAATTAGTTGGATTGGATGGCATCGTCGAGTTCGAGGGGGACCGTGACACAGCAAGAATAATGGATTAAAATACCATCTATCACCTATTCTCAAACCTTCCCTTCAACCCCCAGACCTAACTACACCAAAATGGCCAAATTGTCACCTTTCAGCCGGCCACCCTTGTCAAGGTCATTGACCGTGACACAAATCTCGCGTTTTGTGTCACGTTCATTGACCTTGACACGACCGTGACACATAATTGTCACAGTCTTTGACCGTGACAAGGCCGTGACAAATTTACTTGTCACGGTCGTGTCAAGGTCAATGACCGTGACACAAAACGCGAGATTTGTGTCACGGTCAATGACCTTGACACGACCGTGATAACTTTTGCAGCAAAAAAAAGCCCTAGGCTTCTTTTTTTCCCACCTCTTTTGGTTTTCCCTCTCTCTCTCTCTCTCTCTCTCTCATCCGCGATTCCTGCTCTCTCTCTCTCTCAGGTATATTTTTTTCCTCTCTTTGTCTTTAATTTCTATATGTATGTGTATGTGTATGAGTATGTGTGTATATATATGTGTGTATATGTATATGTGTATGTGTGTATATATATGTGTAAATGTTAGTGATAGTTAGAATGGTGTAAATGTTAGTGATAGTTAAAATTGTGTAAATGTTAGAAAAGTTCTAGAATTCATATGTTAAATTTAATTATATAAATATTTAAAATTGATAATAATTTTATTCATGAAATTAATTCAATTAGGTAAAACCCTAGATAATTTTTTAACAGAATTTGATAATATTATATAAAGTTTAGTAAATTCACAAAATGTTGCCAATTGTATGTTTTTAGGAATATCATTAGTTACTTTCGTTAGAATCCATACATTGGTAATATCATTAGAATCCATACACATGCATGTTGTTAGAAAGTCTTAAATATAATTCTCACTTTAATTTGTAGAATCTCTGTACTTGGTTGGATTTATCCCTTTATGATAATGAAATTTATGCCCCAATTATAATTATCTCATGTCATAATTTTATTGATAAACAATAAATGTAGTTATCACGGTCGTGGTGGGGGGAGGGGTGGGGGTGGGGTGGTGGGGGTGGGGGTGGGGTGTGTGTGTGTGTGCGTAGGTGTGTGTATGGTGGTGTGTGGTGGGGGAGGGGGTAGTGGGGGTGGGGTGTGGTTGGGGAGGGGGTGGGGGTGGGGGTGGGGGAGGGGGTCGTGGTGGGGGGTGGGGATGGGGTGTGTGTGTGTGTGCGTGTGTGCGTGGCGGGGGGATGGGGTCAAGGGGTGGGGTGGGGGTGGGGTGGGGTGTGGGGGTGGGGGTGGGGGAGGGGGTCGTCGTGGGGGGTGGGGGTGGGGTGGGTGTGGGGGTGCGTAGGTGTGTGCGTGTGTGCGTGGCGGGGGGAGGGGGGCAAGGGGTGTGGTGGGGGTGGAGGTGGGGTGTGGGGGGTGTGGAGGGGCAATTTTAACAATTGTATATCTTTAATTGTAATTTTAATTGTATAGTTTTAGATGAAAGTAAATTAATAATTAGTGCCAATTTCATATGAAAGTAGGATTGTCCCTCATTGTAAATTAGTAAATTAATAATTGTATACTTTAATTGTTAGTTTAATTGATGAAATGTTGGGTTGGTTAGTTTTAAAAGTGACATGACGTGTGCGTGTGTGTGGTGGGGGTGGGGTAGGGGTGTGTGTATGTGTACTATTAACATTTTTTTTATCTGTACTAATAACATTTTTTTACAGCAAAAATGTCTCCTTCAGATATTAAGGCGAAGATGATGATGCTGTTTATGATGATGTCGTCTGGGCTCGGTGGTAGCGGAGGAGACGAGGGCTCCTCCGCCCTTAGGCTCCCCAAATATGGAAAATTTGGGATTATCATCGAGAACAAGTCGGAGCTATTAGCGAGATCCCTCGAGCTGCTAAAGACGGTCATCGGCCCGGGGTTTATGAGTTGGAAGGAGGTGCCATATGAGATCAAGTTAGTTGTTTGGGAGGCACTACAGGTAATATATTTATATGAATATTTCAATTTCAATTTCAATTTCAATTTCAATTTCATATTTATATTTATATTTATATTTATATTTATATTTATATTTATATTTATTCCCAACTAACATTGTATTTGTTGGACAGGAACAATTCAACTTGGATCCAAAGCTACGCGATCCCGTCTTGGAGCAGATTAGGGAGCAACTCAAGTCATGGAAAAAAAATATGCGGGCACGGTACTTTGGGAAAACAAGAGAGCCGATTATCCAATGGCGTGAATCCGTCCCGCCCAAGGAGCCGATCTCATTGGCACAATGGCAGAAGTTCATTGACAATGAGATCGAGGATCGACAATTGGCATCTCGCCAATCGGGGAGGGAAAATCGGGCAAAAAAGACGGACGTGCACTACTCCGGCCGGACCTCTTACACCGAGGTGGAGCATAGGATGCAGGTAAGATTTAATTTTTCTATAACTACAGAAATATATTATTCTTCATTATTTTACTTTGCGGGGCCGATACTAATTTTACTTTTCTTTATTTTATTTCAGGGGGTAGGGAGTGGGCCAGGGGGTAAGCCACATAGGCTCGATACTTATGTGGCTCTTCGGACGAAGAAGGGGAAGGACAAGGAGGTGTCCCCGAGCGTCGCGGCCACGATTGTAAGTAATCCGACAGTTTAATTTTTGTTAATTACGTTATAATTTTTTAGTTTACTTATTTTACTAATCATGTGCTTTTTGTCGTTTCAGGCAAAGCTTAAGGAAGTGCATGAGTCGCAGTCTGATGCCGACAAGGCATCTTTGTCCACAGACGCACTCAGCCAAGTGCTTGGCTCTGATCGTAAGGAGAGGACAAGGGGAGTGAGCTCGCGGGTGGCCAAATCTAGGATCATCGGATTGGAGACGAGCGACACCAGGTTGGCCCGAACGGTGGATTCACACGACGCGAAGCTGTCCCGTTTGGAGGCGACGGTCCAAGATATGTACGCATTCATGAAGCGTACGTTGGGCGGAGACCGTAAAGGGAAAGGGAAAGGGAAGGAGAAGGCAGTGGAGGAGGAGGTGCGGGAGGACGAGGCGCAGGATGACGAGTATGTGGACCTCGCTGCTTCATCACCGACACGTTCGTACTTCGATGATCCACTTCCCTATTTGGCGTCCTTCAGCAGACCATTATCGACACTTGGTTGGCCGAGCGTGTTCATAGTGGACATATTTTATGGCCAGCGGATAGGGCGGGGGTTGAGGGACCCGAATATCGTCGAGGGTGGAATAGTTCATGGACGTACGCTTCAACTGATGGAGTCCAGGGTGCTCGTCACGCATGTCATACTCGGGAAGGAGAACTCCCTATTGTGGTTGCGCGAACAATGCGGCACGACGTATATTAGTGGGTGCGTCAATTCGTATGTCGTGTGGCCTACTCACCTCCTCACATTTACCCAAGACATGTAGTAACATTATTTTCAAGTTTGTCCATTTTAATTATATTTGGATTATATCGTCATGTATATTATTTCTATTTTGAATATATGGATTATATCGTCATGAATATATATTTGCATTATCTTTAGTTTGTTTGGATATATCATGTTTGGAACAGGTATGACGTTGCTATAACAGGTACAAATATACTGCTAGGCAGTGGCAGTGGCCATACTGCCCAGCAGATTTTTTTTAAATTCTGCCCAGAATTGTCACGGTCATAGACCGTGACACGTCCGTGACAACTTTGTGTCACGGTCAATGGCCGTGACAATTTTTTTAAAAAGGGTCACGGTTATGAACCGTGACAAACGTGTCACGGTCATTGACCGCGACACGACCGTGACACAAAACGCGAGTTTTGTGTCAAGGTCAATGACCGTGACACGATCGTGACAAAAAAAGTTGTCTCGCCTCGAAATGTCACGGTCATTGACCTTGACAAGTTGGATTTGTCAAGGTCAATGACCTTGACAAACGGGCAGATTTGGTGTAGTGCCTTCATATATGTAAGTAACCTCTTTGTCTCTCTCTTCTTATCACACTCCATTAAATTGTTGTTAATAATAGGTTGGAGCTTCAGCGTGATAAGCACATCGACTATCTCACCAAAGGTCTCGCACAACTCGGCCCATCCTTTTGCGTCTTGGATGCCAAGTAACTATTAACTATCCTCTCTCTTTCTCATCAATCGAATTCATATTTACTTTCTCTTCAATTCATCTTATATCGTTTGCTGAAATCCCCCATTTTATGTCTACCCTCTTCTCCAACCCTTTTGGTTTTTCTATAGAGCTTTCGTTTGAAGTTGATCAGTCTCTTACTCCGTCTTTTAACTATTCACATCTTCCAGGTAATACTTCAATCTATGGTTTTGAAATTATTGCTTCATATTTTTTAGACCTCAGTTATTTTTATGTTATTTTCTAGATGCCCTTTTCAAGATTCTAATCTTTTTGCGTACAAGTTTAATTTTATTTAATGTATCCAATAATCGCATATTCATATGTTCCCATTATTTTGTTAACTCTGGCTTGGAACTGTGATGACCAAGTTTGTGGTTATTCTTAACTTTAATGCAAGAAACATTGTAAAGATACTAATTTTTTTAATGAGGCTGTTTGGAACTGTTATCATGAATCATGATAAATTTCAAATTTTGGTATGAGATCCTAATTACGTTTATGATGGTGTTTGGAATTATTCTCATGAATCAGGATAGTTTTCATCAAAATTGGTATGAGGTTTTGGAAATTTTTAGTTTCTCCTTATGTATGAATTTTTTTTGTTGTGATGTTACTCACTTTCCAAATCTTTTCCATATGAAATGGGTAGCCTATTATAATATATTTATGTTTCTTTTTATTTATTTTTTGTTGTAGCGTCACCATTTGAATTGGTTCCACCAGATGGATTCACTTGCATTTATTATATTTAGTCTGTTTATCAAACTTTTCATGTTTTATCTTAACCCGATTGTTTTACAGAAATTAAAATATATCATAATTTACTACTTAACTCTATTAATGTTTCTAAATATGACGTAGTTTTTGTATATAGGGATTTTGACAAGTAATGAAGAAGACAAATTTTTCAAAAATTTTGTTCCAAATGATATAATGAATTGGACCATCTTTGCACGTGTCGTTCGAAAATGGGAATCCAAAACTCGAAATGGCGATAACAAAAAAATATCAGACGACTTTCTCTTAGTTGATGAATACGTAAATCATTTTTACCTTATCATTTATTTTACTGTTTTGTCACTAGAAATCACATTATCTTCATTACTATTTTCCCTTTAATTATATATACTTTTTACATTCAGAGGGTGATTCGATACACGCAGTAATGCGCCGATACTTACTTGGTAAATTCGGCAATTCACTATAGCTTGGAAAAGTCTACACAATAGCTAATTTCATAGTTATGGATACCAAGCATAGCAACAGGGTGTCATCCCACAATCTAATGATTGACTTCATTCCATCTTCAAGGTTTATACAATCTGAAGGTGAAAATTATCTAATACCAAAATATCACTTCCAATTTCTGGAATTTGATAAAATGTGTTGGGACTTTTGACATTAATATCACCTGTTGAGGATCAATTTTCTAGGGGATCTGTAGTAAAAAAAAAAAGGGTTCTCAAGCTTGAAAATCAAAGGTGCTACTTTCTTATTTTCATAATATTCAATGCATTCAATGTGAAGATATAATAGGCATACTTCCTTAACCACTTACCCTATTATACAGTGGGGATAGGATTTCAGTCACCCTGTGGGCCGACGAAACAGCACTAATAACTGAAGATGTATGCAATAATCTCAAAGATCATCTGATTGTTGCTATTACCTCCACTACAGTCAAACAATTTAGAGGTACTTCTACTATAATTCTTATCTTTTCCTATTCATAACTAATATCTATTATCAATAAATCAATTTATGATTCGTATCACGTTTATTTCGTAGGGGAATTTTCACTATCAGTAGCAAACGCATCCAAAGTTTATATAAATCCGGATGTTCAAGCGACAAAAGAATTTATAGCCAAGTAAGATATACTATTTTACAATTTCATTTTAACACTAATCTATATCATATATATTTTCTCATCTTATTTATCCAATAAAAAATTTAATTATAAACTATATATCTCTCAGTAAAATATATTTGGATACATTAACATTAATCCTGATTCTGTTACTTCCCACTCATTTGAATTTCTGTGAAGGACTGTGAACCAATTATTTGCTCCTTAACATACATTTATGTTCCACCCACTGAGACCTCTCTTAATTTCTAAACCCTCTGTCAATAAATGAAAGTCTCCAATATCATAGTTTGAAAGAGCCCAAATCATCATGCCTTTGCCGTCTCTAAGAATAGACCCCATCCTCATATTCCCTTTGTTATCAATTGAGCCTTTGGAGTTAGAGTTAATTTTGAAACTACCAACTGAAGGTTTCTTCCATCTACCAATCTGATCTTGGACAATGCAGACTAAAGATTTATTGATATTGAAAGTGTTAAGAATTTTAAGATTAAAATCCTTACCATCACCATAGAATGAATAACATTTAGCCACTTTAGAAATTCGGTAAATAATATTAGAGATAATATTATTATCAAACATCTTTTTACCTTAGAACAACCCTTTATTTCGACTCATCCAAATCTACCACATAATAGTAACTGGAATGACTTTGAAAATCCATTTAGATAATTGGGAGCAACCTGATTGAAGCCACCAATGGATTAAAATACCCTGAATATAATTATCTATAATGAGACAATCCATTAAATTGCAGAAAAAAGTCCACACCTGCTTAGCTACTGGACCTAGAATGAAGAGATGCTTAACCGTCTCAGTATTAGCTGTACAACAGCTACATTTGGAGGCTAAATTTATTCCCACACTTTGTAAAGCTTCATCTAAAGGGTCACTCTTCGTAAATAAAATATTTTTCAATATTTTCCCAACTTTGCAATCAAAAGAAACCTTTCTCAATGCGGACCCACCTATCAGCACCTCATTTGTTTTCATGTTACTGAGCGCATGTTTTAGTTTCGTCTGCCCGAAAATTTGTTTTACAGGCGTCCAAGACTGGTTGGTCGCAGTCTTAGGTGTCGTAGACACTTTATGACTTCCTAGATTTTGGCCCCTACTAACCCCGCCTCCAGTCGTAGATTTCTGGGGCTTGGGGCTGACATTTCCAGCACGTCTGGGTGACTTCGTAGGATCCCAATAGCTTCTATTGACGTGCTGGCAGTTTACTAACATCTATAATTCTGCTATATTGACTAACATTCACCACAATGCCTTTTAACTTTTTACCTTTCTTCAATTTAAGTTTCTATTTTCTCCTTATTACTTTTTTCCACTTTCATTTTTTTAATGCTTTATGTAATCTTGATCAAGATAAGGTCAATGTTTTTTTACATATAAAATTTTCCATTTAAGATTCTTGATGAAGTTTACAATTAACATACATTAATGTCTAAACCACTGAGTCATTTATTAAATGAGATCATTATTTGGCAATATTAAATGTTGTTGGCCACTTATAATGCTGTTAGGTCAAGGAGGTCGAAATATTGATGTCCGGTATGGGGTTGGAAGGTTGGCCGGAGGTGTACAATATGCTACAGTTGTGAGCCTGCCTGAAGGTGGCGTCCAAGACTTAAAATCGCTACTCTGGCCTACGAGCCACCACATGCTGCTAGTGGCAGGTGTGTCTGATTGCTTACCGGGTTCTTATTTTTTGACATTTAATTCTCAAACTCTAAAATATATGTTTCCCTCATCTCTTTATGCTAAGTTTATATTTCAGAAAATGTTTAAAATCTTTATATATGAAAGTACATATGAAAAATGATAAGATGGACATATTGAATGCATTTCACATAGAAGATTCTCAAACTATGGAGGCACTTTTCAATAACTTTCTTTACAACTCACTAATGGTTATGGGGTAAATCTAATTTAATGAATAAAACTGTTGTTTTCTTCCTATACTACATATTGCATCTTAATACGTACGTAGATACATATCTTTACGTAGGGATGTTATGTTTTTAATATGTATGGAAAAAAATTGAATTTTACATTCATTGCCCTGTTAAGTCAAATAAGTAGTATCTTTGTTATACCCCACAAAACATTACTCCACTAGACGTTACTGATAAATGGAGATCAATTGAAGTGCACTTTTACTCTGGTAAGGCTGGCTCTATTCAGTTTTGCAATTCTTAGTCGAAGAAACTTGCACATTTATTTAATACGGCACCCATTCATCCTGCTGTAGATCAGATGCAGTGTTCTCGAGTTGCACAGTAGTAAGGAAAATATCATTTTTCAATCCATTTATATGGATGTTTTCGATAACTTATAGCTATATGGCTCTTCTGCACTATAATTTAGAAACACAACATTTTTCCACAACATATAAACCTGCCCATCATAAGAACATAAATTATAATATTTCATGCCTTTGTTTCTGCATTACATCAGATGGAATTTCAGCCTATATGCCAGCATACAAAAATACATTTTTTTACGTTGAACGAGTTGGCACAATAACTTACATCTCACTGGCATACTATCTTTAATATCTAACCCCTGAATAATTAATATTCCATTTCTGCTGCAGCTATTGTATACCTATGGATTGAATTACAATATTATTGATATCATAATGTTTATTTGGGTCAAATGAGGAGTTTATCATTGTCTCTAAAACTTTTCTTTATATTCACATCGTTTTTGGTTGCTATATCATAACTTACCTTTAATCACACAAACTTCATGACGATAACCGCTCATTCTTCATCTCAATGAATCCGACAAGTTTTGGCATTATTGTTCATACTAAAGCAGAACTCACGTCAAATGCGATGATTTCTCTAAAAGGAAGGGTGCGGGAAAGTATTTTCAATTTTATATCTATTCAACTTCTATTTATCTTTTCGCTTTACTATCATATTCTTCTAACATATATCTCACCGTCATTGTAGGGGCGTTGATCATAGGAAAAAGAGGATGCTCTAGACTTGGTTTCCAGAATTCAAGCTCCATCAGTATTTTACATCAAACATTGACAATGTTTATTAATATTGATAAATGCTTTTCACCTGTCACTACTACTCTACATTCTTAATCTATTACACATTTTAAATCTACTATCAATTTGTCTTCTTCCTTCGTTTATTATGCATTCAATACCTCATTCACCGCGCATCGCGCGGATTTCCACCTAGTTTTAGATCTAAAATGCTTTTAGGTTATTTATGATGAATAAATGATGTTTTAGGATTGCTGACTAATTTTTTTTTGTTGGAGCCTTTGCATTTTATAAATCGTCCCTAAACTAATTTTTACAAAACACGTCTTAGATTTTTTTTTAAACCTGATACTGGAATTTAGTCACTTAGTAAGAATGTGTGGTTAGTTGGTTCAAAATTGTTTCCATGCTCTATCTCGTGTTTTTCTTGTCTTGACTAGATCTCCTTGTTTATAATATCAAAATCAGAAATGTTAGGTCGACACAGAGTATTGACACAGAATAGTGCGACGCAGTGACGTGTCGCACCGGTATTGGGTATTATCTTATGAGTGGGGTCCGCGCCAGCGACACTAGCCAATACCGGTGCGACACGTCAATGTGTCGCACTAAATGTATCGCAAAACTGTATCGGTGTAGCAAGAGTCTATCAAAATTTTTGTTAAGTATTTTGTTCATCCTTGCATGTCTAATTAAGGGTTGATCTCTAAGAATCCAACTTTTGTCAAAAGTTATAACATTTAAAAATTGGACATTAGTAATTGTTATGCGTATTAGTTCTTGTGTTCTCACTAATTTTGTATTTGGACTTAACTTAAAGTTAGTGATTTTTTTTGTTTATTTTAAACCAATACATTTTTTATGAGCTGAGTGCTACACATTTATCTCTTGTTCATTTTACTAGTACTCAATATAGTGACATAATACATGTTTTAAGTATTTCATAACCTAATACTGGTGTTAGGTTATCTTTTGTAGAGATTTACTTCTTTCTGTTTTAGTTTGGACATGTACACTTAATTGATTTGTATTTTGGGTTTAATAATTATTGTTGATAATAAATTTACTAAAGAAGACCTTGCATGTGTATTATGACATAGTAGTTTATAATCCTTTTATGTTTTGATTAAACCAAAAACTTATTATTAATTATTATTGTTGTCTGCAACGTCACTGGTACTCTAGCGTTGGGTGTGAGGTTGTGTGTATTCCTAAGTTGCCAATTCCTTAGGTTTTTTAGTAAGATCCGGTTGTTATTGGGTTGTTTAGTTTGTGCCTCGGTGTATTTGTTTGTATTGGTCAAATTATTTCATCTACACTTGTATTTCTGTAATCTATACTTAAACATTAGTATTAATGGACTTGGGTGTGTGCGTGGTTTTGGAACTAAGGGACCTGGAGTTTTCCACTTTGCTAATTTCCTCGTGAAAAAATATCATGTATCTTCCACTTTTCCTTATCCCATTCTTGAAGAAGATTTTCTTAAAGCATCACCATTTTTTTACTGGTGTGTTTGAGTGCTTTCAATTTATACACTACTAAAGGTTTTGATAAAAAAGTTTACTAAAATCTAGGCACTTTTGTGTGTTAGGTTTTTTCAAGTGGTATCAGAGCATCATGATTACTTTTTAAAAGTTTTATTTTACTCTTTAAGATCCTGAACTCTTTTTAGAATCTATTTTGTTATATGGATGATCGTAATGGTAGTTCTCTACGTCCTCCCATGTTTGATGGGGACAACTTTTCTTACTGGAAAGTAAGAATGGTTTCCCACATTTAATAATTGGGAGATGAGGCATGGGAAATAGTTAAAATTGATTTATCTGCCCCCATAAAACCTAGTGATGGCGATGTTGAAATTTTTGTCAGAAAATACCTTTCTGAATGGACTAAGGAGGAAAATAAAAATTCACAATATAACAATAAAGACAAAAATTCTATTTCTAAGCGATGGGTGAGTCTAAGTTTAAAACAATCTCAGTCTGCACCACATCAAAAGTTACTTGGGACATTATAATTGTGGTGACAATTATTATTCAACACAAATAGATAAGAGAAGCGCAATCACCAAGTAGAATAAGGAAAGTAAAATGCCAATCACACAACAGGAGATGTACGTGGTTCGTCAAGAATGCCTACGTCCATGGTGGTGCAGTCAATATTATTTCTATATACTACGGGGAGTGATTACAGAGAGTACAGTGCGTGTCTTATGCCCCAGACTTAGGGTTTATTATATACATATCTGTCTTCGGGGAGTGGGGGTGTTGGACTCCCCCACGTTTACCATCTTCTCCTGGAATATCTCTATTTGAGAACATGGGAGAAGGATAAGTTACGACTGAATTATTGTTAAGGTGTGAAGGGTTTGGACTTTGGGTCGTTTTAATTGGGCTACTCGTCCAGGCCTATAATGCCAATTCCGGGTACCCATAATTGCCTCTAAATTTGTTGGGCCATAATTTGGGCTCAATAAATTTAAATGATTTGTCATAATGGCTCTATTGCATATCACGTAACTCTTCTCAAAGTTTGAGAGATGATTTAGGCGGTAGTCGCTTCGTGTCTTGTGCGCAATGATTAGTATCATTTAAAGGTCATTTTGAGCAGCGTTTCATAGTTTCCGTTTTAAGCTTCTTAGTGTTCTTCCATCTTCTGCGAGTTTTAGCGATTTGTGCCCTCTTCTCCAAGTCTTCATTTTCTTCGCTTTCGATCTCCCTCGTCATTTAGGCTTGTGACCTTGCACTGCCCAAGCCAAATTTCCATCTCGTAAGTCTCCCTTGCTTTCTCTCTGTGTTTTCTTCGAATTTGTAGTTTAGGGTTTACAAATGGTGAAGATAGGAAATAGATCAGAGTCCGAGTTTAGGAAATTTTACAATATCCCAGAGTGGGTAGAGATTGAGTGCGCCTCTCTTCCTAGAAATGTTAGAGAGATAGAACGTGCTCATTGTATTCACGTCTTGTTACTTTCTCAAGGGGGGCTTACTTTTCCTCCAAACGATTTATTCTTGCATTTCTTTGGTTATTTCAACATTGTTCCTGCACAGTGTTCGCCCAATGTATGGAAGATAATCAATGGCGTTCATAGAATAAATCAACTGTATGGCACCAAATTAGGGCTCACCGAAGTCTTCTTTTGCTATTCCTTTTCTTGAACTAGCTCTGGTGTTCTTTATCTTAAGGCCAGGAGTCCTGGCAGGGTGTTGGTAGTTAACCTACCTGATTCCCACAAGGACTACTGGCAAGATGGCTTTCTTGCTAGAAATTGGTCGTTCTCCCCCCAGACTGAGGGGTAGAGGTCTGATAGGTTTAATGTTCCCTTTTATGGGAAAGAGTATATAGGTAGTCTTTTCTCTGTCCTTTCAATTTCTTTGTTAATGTGTGATCTTTTTTATTCTTTCCTATTTTTTCTTCAGCGAGGTCGAAGAACTTAGAGCCTGACCTCAGCGAGGTTCGACTTTCAGAGTTGGTTAAAACTTGGAATATAAGGGAGCCCTTGGATGATGGTGAACATCCCCGGTTTGCCGCTTTCCTGCTCGAGTACAAGAATATTGGGTCTAACTTTATCGCGAGGCCTGTGGATAGTATTCCTGAATTTGATACCTCTGAAGAAGCTGATGTCGATCTCATTCAGTTGGACGAGGAGGAGAGCAGTTCTGAGAGTGATATCAGAGGCGGTGCTGAAGACAATTTTGGTGAGGGGAACTCCAGTGGTGACAGTTCTTCTAATTCGGAAGAGGTTTCTGAAGCCCAAGAACCTTCGAGCACGTCTAGCAGCTCTAGCGAGAAAATGGTTCCTCCAAGGAAAAATTTGATCCGAGATGATGATGATGATCGTGTGCTTCTCGCTTAGAGGTTAAAGAAGAAGAAGTCCGGCACTGGAGTTATTTCTACTGGTTCTCGGTCTGCTGCTCAGGAGCAGGAGAAGAAGAGGAAGGAAGAAGAGATGGTGAGAGAGAGAGAGAGAGAGAAAGAGAAAGGAGGGGAGAAAGAAGGTGGAAGAGAAGAAGAGGATGGAAGAGAAGAGGAAAATGGAGAGGGATAAGGAAAAGGAGGAGGAGAGGAGGAAAATGGAAGCGAGGACGAAGGCAGGGCAGGCCTTAGTGCCTGTGTCCGCGTTACCAGAGGGGGCCTCAGTTGCCATTTCTCCTCAACTGACCCCTGTGCTGCTTGAGCGGGCAGTCCTTCCTGCAGATCGCCAAAGGGCAACGGGGTCCGATCAGTTAGCCTTGCAAGCTAGTAAGAGGCTATCCTTGGTAAGACCATTTCTCTTTTCTAATATTTGACAAATTCTGGTTGTTTCTTTCTTCTAACATCATTTTCTTCTTATAGTTTGTGACTGACTTTGCCGTGCTCTATCGCTCTCGCGAAGAGCTGGTGAACAAGAACGGTGAGCTGGAGCAGCAGAATGCTGCCTTGAAAGTGATGGGTACAGAGCTGGAGGCTAGTCTGAAGGCCGCTGATGCTGATCGGACGTCTTCCGATCCGGCTCTAGCTAATGCCAATCGAGAGAGGGAAGCAACTGTTAAAGAACTGAATGAGCTGCGGCAAGCCTACGACTTGGTATGCTCGAGCAAGCTGGCTATCGTGGAGGATAACAAGGTGCTGACCGAGCAGCTGAAGGAGAAAGAGTCTCAGGTAGCTACCGTTAAGGAGGGCTCATATAACTCCGGGTGGGCTGCTGCGTATGAAGACGCTGAGGTTCAAATAGGCTACATCAGCCGTCTGAACTTCAAGAAGGGCTGAAATAAGGCCTTTTTAGCTGCTGGTGTGGATTTTGCCTCTCCCCTGTTCGACGAGCACGATCCAGACCTGAAGCTAATTGTGGATGAAGTCTTTGCCCCAACCATTGAAGGTGTTGACCCTGCCCCCCAGATAGTTTCTGCTAATGCCATTCTTGCTCAGGCGACAGAGGTTGTCCCTGCTGAGGGGGGTGCTTCTACTGCTGTTGACAAGGGGAAGCAGCCAACTTCTTCTGGGCAGCCTGAGGTCACCAGCTAATTTTCCCTTAGGGTTACTCTTGTATTTTTGTTTGTAATTTTCCTTTCTGCTTCTTCAATGTACTCTGATCTTTTTTTTTCTTATGAATGAAATGAGAAGACTTCTTCCTTTAGTATTCTGAATAATTCTATCTTTCATTGCTCTTTTATTGCTTGTAGTTGATTGGTGTTGATGATTATATACCAGCCACTTCTCAATTGGGAAGAATGATTGGTCCTGATGTAAGTATTGAGGCTCGTCATACCTTTGTGAGGATTTGCAAATCACTGCGATTGAGGAACACGCGTTTCATAGAGCAGATTGATCTCGTCGTTAAGCTAAAAGACATACTCTAAAAGATGGAAGAAGTTGGTGCCTCAGTCCAAGAAGAGGTGAATACTCTGAGAGCAAGGCATCTAGATGCTTCTGAAATCAACAAAGTTGGAGAAATTCTTTAGCAAGAGAATGAGGCTTTGAGGAGGGAAGTCTCGCTACTCAGGGAGCATGCTCCCAGCATTGTATTACGAGGTTCTTCCTCATCGCGAACTGGAGCTGGACCGAGCGATGTTCCTCCGGCGCTGCGAGGCTCTACCCCATCGACTATTCTACGAGAAAATGGAAATGCAAGAAGTTCAGCTAGGGAAATGGAAGAGCTCCGAGGTGATGTTCAACGAGCATACGTGATTGCTACTGGGCTTCAAAGGGATGTCACTCGACTGAGGCATTTGTTTAGGAGAGGGCCCCGACAAGTATGGGTCGATGGTTACGACCAAGGTTGGCTAGACGCTCCGACGAGGCTAACAGAGTTTGAAGAGCTTGCCTTTATCAGGGGATGGTTGAGTGCCCTGAAGGAGATGCAAGTTCCAATAAACTCAATGCTCTGGTATCGCCATGAGATCTCTCCTTCCACTCTAATGCCTAATCCCTTTCGGAGAGATGATCAGTGGATCCCTATTGATGCCATCCCTCGGTAACTATTGGAGGCGAATGAAGTCGAGGAGGAGGTAGTTCCCCATCCCGACGACGATCGAAGAGCCCAAGTGGCTAATTATCTTGTTCAGAGGCCTCGCCCTCATTAAGATTTTGCCAGTAGTAACTCTGTATATTTTATAATGAAATAATGTAATGTTGATGTTTTGGGCGAGCTCGCCGACTAAACATGGGTTGTATCTATTGTAAAAGTGATGAAGCAATATAAAGTTTATGTTCTGGGCGAATTTGCCGACTCAGCAAGTGTTTTATATTTTCCACATCTCTTAGATTTCGCTTAATAACCTTGGGCCTTTCTTGGACGACTAGATTTGTAAGTTTGTATTGTCGAGTAAGTGTCCCTCCAGTCCAGTATGCTTATAAGATACCATTTTGCCCCACTTTACCTTTTAGGTCGTGTCGTCACACTTCCTTAGGCCTAAGTGTGGCAATTGGCGATGACACACCTGGTGTTAGATGCTTCATCCGATCAGGATTTTGTTAACCAAATATTGTTTGGCGCCTAAGGATCTCCTGCAGGGCATCATATATTGCCAGGGGCCATGCTAAGAGGTTTTTCGTGTTTCATAATGAAAACTTGAGGAGGGTGATTTCCCTGCTATAGTGTAATGATTAGTGTGCCTATCACTTGGAAAAGGTGTCTGAGTTATAAAGTTCAGATACTAGTTAACTGACACTTCATAGAATGCAACTGCTAAATAACTTTTATTAATGATTAGGAAATGAGCTTCCAGCTTCATAAGTACAATGCAAAAGAAGAATCTAGAAATATAATTTCTTAAGATTGGCAGCATTCCATGCTTGAGGTATCTCTCTGCCCTCCAGTGTTTCTAAGTGATAGGCTCCTCACAGATCATCTCTTGTTATCTTGAATGGTCCTTCCCAGTTTGGCCCTAACTTGCCATATGATGGTTTTACTGCACTACCCAAGACTTTCCTTAGGACGTAGTCCCCAACTCGGAATGCCCTTGGATGGACCTTCTTGTTATAGTGCTTTGCGAGCTGTTGCTGATAGCTCGCTAGTTTCACCAAGGCAAGCTCTCGGCATTCATCAGCTAGGTCAAGCTCAGCGAGCAATGCTGCATCATTCTGGCCTTAGTCTACAACGGTGGACCTCATAGTGGGTAAGCCTGCTTCCAATGGAATGACTGCTTTCATTCCATATATTAGTGAGAATGGGGTTTTCCCCGTGGCTCGACGTGGGGTGGTACGGTAGGCCCACAGAATATGCGGTAGTTCATTCACCCATGTGCCTTTGGCTCGTTCTAATCGTTTCTTCAGCCCATCGATCATCATTTTGTTGGAAGCTTCAGCTTGGCCATTACTCTGAGGATAGGCCACCGAGCTGAAATGGTGTCTGATTCCGTGGTCATTATAAAAATTCTGAAAAGAGACGCTCTCGAACTGCGTTCCATTGTCACTGATGATGATCCTAGGGATCCCAAAACGGGTGATTATATTTTTTCATATGGATTTTATTATATCCGTGTCTCGGATGTTTGCCAGTGACTCTGCCTCTATCCATTTGGTGAAGTAGTCTGTTGCGACCAACAGATACTTGCGATTGTCGACAGCGGTAGGAAGAGGTCCTACGATGTCCATTCCCTATTGGGCGAATGGCCATGGGCTGGAACGTTATTTTAGGTCGCTGGCGGGTTGATGGACCATGGGAGCGTGAAGTTGGCATTTCTCACATTTGCGAACATACATTGCAGAGTCTCTTTGCATATATGGCCACCAATAGCCTTCCTTCATTGCTCGGAAAGCCAATGATCTTCCACCAATATGGACTCCACAGATTCCCTCGTGGAGTTCATGTAGGATTTATTCGACATCCCTCGGGTGAACACATTGAAGGTAGGGACCGGAAAACGATCTCTTATATAGCTTACCCTCAGGAGATAAGTAAAAGCGAGCATCTTTGACTATTATCTGGTGAGTGGTCTTCTTATCATCTGAGTGTGCCATCCTTCAAATAGTCCTTTAGAGGATCCATTCAGCTGGGTGCTGACTCAATTTGGAGCACCTGCTCCATGTTTGGCAGCTCGTTGTTACGGTTAATGCTCGGATGAGCGAGGAAATTGATGGGGATTGTTCTTTTTAAGTCGGAATCGATTGTCGAACTCAGAGCTTCCAGGCCGTCAATATGGCTACTCTGACCTCTGGGAAACTGTTGGACACTGACTTCTTCGAAGTTGGCCATTAGCCTTTTTTCCAAGGTGAGGTAGGCTACCATTCTTTCATCTTTCGCATTGTAGTCTCCATTTATCTGATTGGAGACTAATTGTGAATCGTCGAAAACCTGTAACTGCTTTACCACCAGAGTTTATGCCTTCTGGAGGCCGGCTATTAAAGCCTCATATTCTGCTTCGTTGTTGGAGGCTTCAAATCCAAGCCTGATTCCTTGTTCGAGGATTGTGTCCTCTGGAGTGAAAAGCACAATGCCTACTCCTACCCCCTTTGAATTGGAGGCTCCATTGACAAACAACTTCCAGACCCCCTCCGTTGCGTGATTCTTTCTTTGCTTCGGGGGTTGAAGTTGTCCGAGAGGCTGCTCGCCTGTGAATTTGGCTATGAAATCAGCGAGGATATGCCCTTTGATTGCGTTCCTTGGTTGAAATTGGATATCAAATCTTTCGAGCTTGATTGACCATTTAGACAGTCTGCCCGACAAATCTGCTTTCCTCAGGATTGCTTTAAAGGGGTGTGACGTGAGGACGATGATGGTGTGAGCTTCAAAGTAGTGCTTCAACTTCCTCGAAGCCACTACAAGTGCAAAGGCGAGCTTCTCTAGTGGCAGGTACCTTTGCTCGGCCTCTAATAGGGTCTTACTCGCGTAATAAATGGGGTGTTGGATTCCTGCTCTTTCGCACATTAATGCAGAACTGACAGTGTGGTTGGAAACGACGAGGTATAAGTACAAGGAATCTGTCTCTTGGGGTATGACGAGCAGTGGTGCTGAGCTGAGGTAAGCCTTGAGCTCATCTAATGCCCGCGAGAAATCTCGATTCCATTCTACTGTTTTGTTTCCCTTTAGGAGCTGGAAGAAAGGCTTGCATTTCTTGGAGGACTTTGAGATAAAACGGTTCAAGGCAGCGAGCATACCGGTGAGCTTTTGTACGTCTCGGATTGTGCGAGGTGGTTGTACCTTGTTTACCGCATCGATCTGGTCTGGGTTAGCCTCGATGCCCTCTTACTGACCAAGTACCCAAGAAATTTTCATAACTGAACACTTGCTTGCGTTAAGTTTCATTTGGTACTTCCTGAGGATTTCGAAGGTTCTTGATAGGTCTGAGAGGTGGTTTTCTTTCTTCCTGCTTTTGACGAGCATATCGTCGATGTAAAATTTCTTGGTGTCTCCCATTTGGTCCTTGAACATCTTAGTGACTAGCCGCTGGTAGGTTGCCCCTACGTTTTTTAGCCCGAAGGGTATGACCCTGTAACAGTATAATCCAACGATGGTGATGAATGTTGTCTTGTCCTGGTCTGGGGCGTACAGGGGGATCTGATGATATCCTGAGTATGCGTTCAGAAAACTCATTTTCTAGTTAGCTGCTGTGGCGTCCACTAGTTGATCAATTTTTGGAAGAGGGAAACTGTCTTTAGGGCATGCCCTGTTAAGGTCAGTGAAGTCGATGCAGACTCTCCATTTACCGTTGCTCTTTGGAACTAATACTGGGTTGGATAGCCATTTGGGGAATTGGACCTCCCTTATGGATCCTCCATCCAGCAGTTTTTCAACTTCTTTTTCCACAGCTTTTGCCTTCTCAGGTGCAGTTCACCGTGCCTTCTGCGTGATTGGTTTGAAGGTGGGTTTGACGTGCAGCTGATGACAAACCATACTAGGATCAATTCCAGGTAGCTCGTATGGTTCCCATGCGAAGACGTCTATATTGCTTCTCAGCAGAATTGTCAACTCTTTCTTTTCTTGATCTGTGAGAGAAGCTCCAATCAAGAAGATCCTGCTATCGTCGCTATCTCCAGCTATGACTTCCTTCAGGTCCTCGACGACCCGTTCAGAGGGGAGGAGCCTGGTCTCTTCCACTCCGGGCCTTTCGTATTTTAATTGTTATTTCGAAGGTATCGAACCTTCTTGTTCTTCAACTTTCTCGCTGGGCTTGTCAGCCTTCTTCTCTGGTCTCGGGCGGATGGTTGCTATGAAGCACCTTCTTGCCATCTTTTGATCGCCATGGATTTCCATTACTCCTCGCTCGGTCACATATTTGAGATTCTGATGGTAGGTCGAGGAGACTGCCTTCATCGCGTGCAGCCATCCTCGGCCGGGGATAGCTTGGTATGGCGAGTCAATATTAACCACTAGAAACTCAATCATCTTGGAGACATTTCCTGCCCTCACTGGCAGCACGATCTTTACCAGAGGCATAGTTACCTTCCCAGCGAAGCCAACTTAAGGGACATTGGCTTCCTTTAGGTCGGCGATGCTTAACTTCATTTTTCTGAACAGGTAGAGGTACATTACCTCGGATGAGCTTCCTTGGTCGACGAGTAACTTGTTGACGTCATAGTTAGCTATCTTGAGAGTAATGATCAAAGCATCATGATGTGGGGTCCTTACTCCCACCAGATCCTCATCTGTGAATACGATATGCTTACCATAGTCGATGTCGTCTGCTCGCCGACGCTTTCCTGACTGCATTTTTACTGGATCGATCTGAAAAGCTTGCATCACCGCTGTAAGCTTTTTTACCTCCATTCGAACTGAATTTCCTTAAATCTGCTTCACGTCAAATGCCCCATGAATTACTGCGAACTCATGGCCGGTATCGTCTTCCAGTACGTTGTCGGGCCTTGCTTCTCTATGGGCAACAACTTTCTCTGCCTTCTTTTCTACGAATTCGTTCAGATGCCCGGACTGGGCCAGCTCTTCGAGGTGGGACTTAAGAGTCTTGCAATG
The DNA here is from genome assembly GCA_949130495.1 of Sambucus nigra. NCBI lineage: Eukaryota > Viridiplantae > Streptophyta > Magnoliopsida > Dipsacales > Adoxaceae > Sambucus > Sambucus nigra. Next base: position 286,406,808 of record OX422207.1, on the reverse strand, counting down.
CTTAGTCTTATGTCCTCCTTCTTTGTGAAAAGCGCATCTCAGCGCGTTATTTCTCTTTGAGGGATCTCCTCCCATCTTCCTAGGCCACTTAATAAATGGCTCGTCTTTGATTTTTGGGAGAATTTTATAAATTGGTTCTCTGAAGACAGTGTTGACCACCTGAAATGCTTTTTCCACATCGTTGCTGCCTCCGTTCTTGGAGCCATTCTTGCCCCCATTCTTTACTCCTTTCTCCTGGTTCTCAATTTTGTTACTGCCTTTGGCAGCGAGCTTAGCTCGACCGTTTTCCCCTGAGGCGGGTCACATCCTCCACCTTGGCATATTTCTCGATGCGAGCCATTAGGTCGTCGATGGTCATGGCCTCTTTCTTTGTCAGGGACTGGTACAGAAGGGAAGAGCTGGGTAGCCAAATTTTGAAAGAGGCCACTGCCACTTGCTCCGAGAAATCCTCGACCTCGTTGAATAACTCTCAGTACCTCTTCGCGTATTCTCGGAGGGTCTCTTGAGGCGTCTTTTTCATTCTTAGCAAAGCATCCATCCTTTTGGGATGGGAGCTACTAGTAATGAAGCGGGCTGTAAAGATCTCGGCCAGGGACTTGAAGCTTCTGATGGACCTGTGGGGGAGCCTTTCGAACCATTTCTGCGCCACGTCATGCAGGCTCGAGGGAAAAATTCGGCACATTAGTGCGTCTCGATGGTTCCAGAGGGTCATGGCTTGCCTGTACTTCCTGATGTGAGCAATGGGATCAGTTTTACAATCATAAATCTTGAACCTTGGAATAACAAATTTCTTGGGGGCTTCCTTTTCTTCTATTTCCCTTGAGAAAGGCAATTTCATCTGAGTTTTGAGAGATCGCCTAGCGATTTCTCGTGTCGATCTGGTACCGTGATGCACAGGGTGTTGGTCCATCTCCCTTCGAACCAGACTTCGTATGTCCTTGTTGCTGCAAGTTGGGCTCCTGTAATTGCGATCTAGTTGCAGTTGCTCGAGCAGGTCGTCCTCTGACTCATTTTCCTCAACTTTCTGGGACTCGCATCTTGGGCTCCTTCCTCGGCTGCGAGACTTGCTCGCCTGAGGTCTAGGAGTGCGGTATGGACGTCTCTTGGTACCACGATGGAGCTTTCTCTCCATTCTTTCTAACCTTCTTTTGAGGCGAGCATTCTCAGCTTCGTGCTTGTGAGAAGACTCCCTCTGCTCTTGGAGCCTCGCCTCATATGCATCAATCATCCTGGATATTTGTGTGGACCTCGCTGGTCCATGGCTTTCTTCTGAATCTGGCCTCTCTAGGCAAGCCCTCTGATCTGAACGGCGAACTTCAGATGTGATCCTGCGAGGAGAAGGTTGTTCTTCGATATCTCCTGCCTGAGGAGAATTACTACTGTGACCAGACATTTCAAACCTCTTTGTTGGTGTGGGCTTTCTCAAAGAAGATAAGCGGTTCCCACAGACGGGGCCAATTGTGGTGACAATTGTTATTCAACACAAATAGATAAGAGAAGCTCAATCACCAAGCAGAATAAGGAAAGTAAAATGTCAATCACACAATAGGAGATGTACGTGGTTCGGCAAGAATGCATACGCCCACGGTGGTGCAGTCAATATTATTTCTATATACTCCGGGGAGCGATTACAGAGAATACAGTGCGTGTCTTATGCTCCAGACCTAGGGTTTATTATATACATATCTGTCTTCGGGGAGTGGGGGTGTTGGAATCCCCCACGTTTACCATCTTCTCCTAGAATATCTCTATTTGAGAACATGGGAGAAGACTAAGTTACAACTGAATTAATGTTAAGGTGCGAAGGGCTTGGACTTTGGGCCGTTTTAATTAGGCTACTCATCCAGGCCTGTAACGCCAATTCCGGGTACCCACAATAATGACAACACATGCGGGTGACACTAGTTAAAAAGGCCAAATCTCAGTTATTAGTTAGACTATATGACTCTATGTATATGAAAGACGATGAAAAATTTGATGATTTTGTCTTAGACTTCAGTATGTAGTTAATAAATCACATGCTAATGGAATTGTCTATACTGATTCTGAAATTTGTGAAAAAATACTTAGATCTCTTCCTGATAATTTTGACACGAATTTTATGCTATGGATGAATCAGAAGATAATCACATGACACCTTAACTCTTGTGTAGTAAATTAAAAATATATGAATTGTAAACTATTTTAAAACCAAATCAAAGAGGCACAACACCTACACAACCTGCACAATAAAATGCCCTAATTTTTAAATCTAATGTAAATAGTCTCGCCTTTGCTTTCTAAACATTTAAAGAGTTTTGTTAAGTTTAGAAATAGTTTTGCTTCAACAGAAGGTCAACATAATTATACTCATAGGCCTCTTCAAAAACGATTTGAGAATAAACCCAACGAAAATAATAATCCTATCAAAGATACTAGTCATATTCAATGTAGGAAATGTAATGAATTTGGTCGTTATGCTAATAAATATTTTTACAATTCAAAATGGAAATCCTTAAATAAGTATCACATTTCTAAGACTTAAGATGATAGTTCTGATAGTGACAATGGTGAAGAGAATAAATTTTTTATGGCATTTACTTTTAAGTGTGACATTGAATCTGATGATTTTTTATAGGTCTTCTATTTTCTCCGATGATTCTAATTTATTTTTAGACAACTATGAGATGCAATTTGATAATATTCCTAAGTCCCTTGCACACTGTCACCCAATGATCACAGATGATTATCCTCTAATTGATGGTACTATTGATTAATTTACTGAATTTGTTTGTCTTAATATTGTTGATCATATTGAACCTTTTGATTGTGCTAAAACTAATGATTTTCCTATGGCGGACAGCAGTGATTTAGGCAAAAATTAACTCTAGATTTCTTGGTAAAATTGATATTTTAAATAAACAAATTACATTAAATACTGATGAATCTGCCATGCATGTTGAAGAACAAGAATTTGATAGTATATTACTTGAGAAAATGATTTGTATGTTGACCTAAACTAATCATTTGCTTGAATTAAAACACAAGGATGCTTTAAATGATTATGATGAATCTCAAATAGAACTTAAAGATGCTTTGAAATGTTTAAAAGGTTTCTCGAATTCTGGTATAGTTGAGTTGGTTTTAATGAAGATACTTTTACTGAAACTAATTTTTTAACTCCATTGAGAGTTTTCCAGGACCACCCATTGTTAAAATGTCCATCTTTCATGAGAAAGTTGAAATTCAATGTCTTGGGAAACAACGCCTTAAGAAACTTTATCTATAAGAATCGGGAATTTCTTAAGCCTGATTTACCTACGATCATGATTTAAACCCTAATAAGGTGTGTCAAATCAAAAGTCTTCTAAAGAGAAAAGAAGCTATGTTTAAAAACCTATATTTTTGTTAATTAACTTAGACCCCTTGAAGTTTAAGTAAATTACAAATGAGCTCCTAAAACTTGCAAAGTAAGATAACCTAAGATATATTTAACCCCTAAACCCCAACTTTACATTAAATTAATACTTAGACCTTAAGTAATAAAAACTTTATGAATTTACCAACATATCCCTATACTTAATAAAAATTTTACTTTTAGGGTTATCAAAGCAAATATACAAACAATGAAGGACTAAATTCAAGGCATTCTTGATTTACACTTTAACCCCAGTCCACATGTTACCACACATCAGAATAAGACGTTAAAAATCGCATGAAACCACTATGAAGCCATGTGCACCCCATTTATCCATAACAAAAACTTCAACTAAACTGATTCAAATCCACATCCCTTGAGCTCAAATCAAATCCTCTCATGAAGTAGTATAAATACCCCACGCCCTAGCAAAAAAAAACTCACCCCCAAGTTCAGTTCTAAATCTCAAAATTTCTCCCAAATCAGATATCTTATCATTTATGCTTCATTTTCAATTCTTTCAATTCTAGTAGTTTTTTGCATTGTTAATATAGTTAGAACAATCATAACATGCAAGCTTTTACGTGTACGATGGCCTATAGTAGCAAAAGTCAACAGAAACACCATTAAAGCTTGAGATTTAATAGTGATACTTGATATAATACCCTAAACTTTGATTTGAATCCATATATAACCTCATTATAACCTAAGGATCTCGAGTGTAATGGTAAAAAGCCATGAATGTTCATGTAGAGCTCAAATCGAACAAAAGTGTATTTTGAACTCAAAAACTGAAAATTCAAAATTCTCCATGTACAATCAATCTTTATTCCTAAAACAAAAACCAAACTAATCACACATATAGTTGAAACCAAACCCAATTCATAAGATAACTTGCCATACTCCAGAAATCCACAAAGATTAGGTCAAATTTTTAGAAAAAAATAGAGTTTTAGAACTTGAGTTATACTGAATGTCAATCCATAAAACTTATACATTTGGATACATCATGAAAAAATAGGTTAAGTTTGTTAAGGGATCATCTCAAATGGTATAGCAACGAAGGAGAAAATATCGATAAAAATATGAAACCCTAAAAAGTCAAAATCGAGAGGTTGAAGATGAAGACTTTTTTAAAAACCTTGACCACGTGCATGAGGGCGCATGGTCTATCAGGAATTTCTTATTTTTTCTCTCAAATTTTTTATTAAAATTTTCTGGTCAAAATGATATAAGATAAGACCATGTTTGGATACCCCTAGCTCATGTTATGCAAAAATAAGGTTTTTACTTACAGAAACTTTTCCAAAATTACAAATTAATCCCTATCAACATTTCCAACTCATGAATTTGATACCCAAATTTTGTCCATACATACATCAAACTATTTTAAGGTAAAAATTCTCTTGCACCAAAGTTCAATAATGAGCGTAAGTTCAGTATTTTAAACTCCCAAGATAATTACAAATAAGCCCCCAAAACTTTAAAAATGACAGTTTTAATGCAAAACTGACTTATTAAATCCTAAATACTTATATACCACATATTGTATAATAAAAGATCAAGCCCCAGTTTTTCCAATTATCCCAATGTGATAGCAAGCCAACCAAATATCAAGTAAGTAGATTTTTACTACCTGTTCAATATTATACTTTGCATATTTAAAAATACTGCTATTGATATCACTATGTGATATCCCCACTTACTCTTAGTATGTGCATGTTATTATACTGCCATACTACATATTTTGTTAACCATCATTAGTATTTGAATTATCACCACTATTTAAACTTAAGGATTAACTTTAATCCTTCTCATATAATAACTGAAATCAAGTACCTTATTGATTCAGTTCCCCTAGCACTTTGTGCCATTTTTACTATGAGCATCAATATTTACTAGCAAGTAGACTGACGTGTTATCCCTCGAAACTTTTTACTTGGCCTATTGGTCTCAACTGATTGAGAGCCTTGATTATTGCTAAATACGTATAAGTGCCACTTTAATTGTGTTCATAACAAGTTACTTTTCCCCAAAAGTTTTAGGTTGACTGATTATTATTATGGGTTAACTGATCGCTTAACTACTTATATATCCTTTAGTGAACTAGTAAGAATGGGATTATTAGTTCTGTAGAAGGGGTTTGACGGTAATCATGAGATTATGGATAGTTCCCTAATTGGCAGTAGTGTTTGAGATTAAGCAAACAAGGCAGCTCGAGAGTGGCAACTCAAGCATGTCAACTCAGCGAGGCAGCGCGAGCGTGGCAACCCAAGCGTGGCAACTCAGCGAGGCAGCTTGGCGCGACAACTCATACTATAGCTTGTTGTATTAGTCATATTGTATTTTTATGCTTGTTGACTGTAAGCTACAACGGTTGTAATGTTGTAACGATAATGATAACGAGTTTGTGTGAGGTCAAACGGTACTCACGAGAGACCAGGCTTGGCAGGGTCTGGGAGAGCTTTCATGCTCTATCAAGTGACCTCACCGTGGGAACTTTAAAGGGACTTGGTTTGGAGGATTGAGAAGTAAGGCACTGTTGGGGCTCACCCCAACCATCTTAGATATACCTGGTAAAACACCGAAAGGCCCTGATCGTGGAACCTCGGGTGGAGCAGCTTGGAGTTCCATCGGGCGTTAAGTTGCGAACCAAATAACCCTCTACTTAATGTCACATCTACTATAAGTGATGTCACTGCCAGCTAAACAATGTCAGACATGCACTTGAGTAAACCACCGTGGTATTTGGGGCTGTCAGGCAGTTGGTGAGCCACCTCTGCGACAACAGCCCCCTGACACACAGTGGTTAGGCAAAAGGCATGTCTTGGCATTTAATGTTTGTGACGTGGAGACAACTAGTGCATCAGGCATTTAATGTTGTGACATAAAGTATGAGGGATGTCTTTCATAGTTTTAATGACTGAGTTGCCTCGGGGATGGTGTGGGGGGGGGGGCTATTTAAGGACCCCAACCACCCCTGAGGAGGGATATGATCTTTTAGGAGAACTCTGGAGTTATTACTAGAGATACACATCAGAGAGAGAGTTATTGCGAACCAGAGGGTTTACCCACCCACCATTGTTACTTATTACGAAGCTTTTAATACTTGACAAAGGTTCTTGAGAGTATTAGGTGTGTTTCTACCTGCCTACCAAGGTGTATCTAGGGTGCTTACTTCTCTCTCCCTCTGGCTAAGTTACTTCTAAGGTTCATTACTATTTCCTGAGTTATACACGAGAGATTTATGAGTTGTCTGAGTTTATCTTCATCGGGTTTGTGTCTATATATCCCATCATTAATCCAAGGTCTTGGGCTAATTAACTTATCATTACCATACTCAAATAGGGGTTACGCCTCCATCTTATCTTATCTAAAGTACCCTCTTACATTTGGCGACTCTTTTGGGGAGGCATTCTCCTACGTAAGGAGTATGGTGCAAGATAATGCTACTCGAAGACTCAACTTCGATGATATCCAGCACAATGAAGAACAGGCCGCGAGAGAACTGGCGGCCCTAAGGGATGGGGCTCCTCGGGTAGAGATACCTCTGGTTCCAATAGCATCAGGTGTTCCAGGGGTGGCACAACCTTCCACGAGCGCGGGGTTGGGACCCACCCAGATTTCGCTCCTCATGAGCAAGTTTTATGAGTTTTTACAAACCCCAGTAGCTTCAACTATGCTAGGAGGTTTGGAGGCTAATGCTTTCGTAACACCAGGAGTAGCTCCGACGGCCCCACCAGGCGCGGGTATTGTTGCAACCATACCCTCCATCATGAATCCAGCGGTGGGAATCTCTAGAGTATCAATGGCGCCAGCGGTAACGATGGCTCTAGCTTTAATGGGTGTTTTGCCTGTAACCCCATTAGTCGTTTACCCATCACCCATGGAAGAAATGAGAAGGGAGATGCAAAAGGAGATGCTGAAGTTCATGTAGGCTTCCTCGTAATCTGTGGGCGAGGCAGCTTCGGTCTATGATGACTTCCGAACACCTTACCCTCAGGAATACAACGACGAGCCTTACCCAAAGGACTATGTTCCCCCTATCTTTGAAAAATACACAGGGAAAGGCGGGAACTCGAAGGAGCACATTAAGCGTTTCGTTGAACACTTAGGAGCACATTGCAATGATAAGAAGCTTAGATTGAGGGAGTTTTCCAAATCCCTAATCGACAAGGCATACACCTGGTAATCCCATTTGACTCCCAAAAGCGTTTCTATGTGGGAGGAGATGCATGTATTGTTTGTCCAGAAGTTCTTCTTGGCAGAAGATGAGTTCACCCTGACCCAACTCGGTAGGGAGAAGCAGAGACCGGGAGAAGAGGTGGGGGCCTATATTCGAAGGTTCAGGGAAAGGTCCCTCGATGTAAGGGAAGAAGCCAAGGAATCTAAGTTGTTGCAGATCTGTGCTGAGGGACTACTTCGTGAGTATATTTGCCACCTAATCAACGAGACGCGCGAGGGCACTTTTTCAGCATTCCTAAAATCCGTAAGGAACATCTCTTTGGTGGTACGACCCATCCCGGTGGTGGATCCCATAATGTTCAGACAACCGATGCAACCCGCAGGGGGAAGGTCTTAGCCCCCACGGGTAGGATACATCGAGAGGGAAGATGGGGGCAAGGCACTGAAGAAGGACAATAAGAGAAAATTTGGAAGGGACAGAGAAGACCCGCCACCGTTGCCTTGTACAATAGAGGAGGCGGTGAGCTATTATAACGCAATGGTCCAAGGTGGAATGATTTATGAAGCAAAAGGGGTTCCGGTAGAAGAACCTGATGCTGCGACGAAGGCTGATCCAAAATACTGCCAGGTTCATCGAAAGATCCAGCATCCAACGAAAAGCTTCTTCACACTACGAAGAATCATCGACAAGTAAATGAAGGCGGGGAAATTGCAAATCCCTCCGCAGAACATCAACAATAACCCACTTCCAGCACACAGGGCCAATCTGGTGATGGCTTATGATGAGGAGGCAGAAAGAGGAGGAAGGTTAACGATGAAGCGAAAGGAGTTCGATGAAGCTCTGGAACATTGCACCAAGGGAATGGCTAACGTAGTTTTAGCCTACGATGAAGCGAGCGCTAAGGACGTGGAAGACGTATATAGCGTTGAAAGCGAGGAAGCAGACCCAGTCATAGAATATAGTGCAGTTTCAAAATCTCTAAAGTTCGCTTGGTTCTTTGATCAAGTGGGAATCTCGAAAGAGAGCAGGATGGAGATAACTCAGGCAATCTTGAACATTGCGAGGAGGAACGCAGTCCCCTCGCTAAGGTGGAGGGGACCCATGGCTAGGCTGGTGAAGAAGTTTCTATCAGAGGTAACCTTCAGCGATGCAGATAGAACTGTAAGGTTTCCTCATAACAGGCCTCTATATGTAACCGCTAGCGTCAATGGGGTTAGCTTTGCAAGGACTCTTATGGATGGGGGTGCTTCCATTAATATTATGCCGATCAACTCCTTCCACACAGCTAATATTCCGGAAGAAAGGTTGGTTCCCATGCCTTTGGTAATTTTGGGGTACGATAACCAATCTTCCAAGTCCATCGGGTATGTGAATGTTGGGATCGTGATGGGAAATCTGAGTTCCCACATCAAGTTCCATGTCATAGAAAGTGCAACTTCCTATCATTTACTAATAGGAAGAGTGTGAATGCACAATCGAGGGTTAGTTCCTTCAACTTATCATCAATGCGCCAAGGCAAATATTAAGGGAACATAAGTAACCATTAGGGCTACGAAGAGGCCTTTCGCTATCGAAGAAGCACACTTGGTGGATGCGGAATTTTATACAGAGCTAGAGGAAGATGTGCGGGTCCTTACAAGAAGAATGAAGGGAGCATGGGTTCCCTCGATTAGAGAGAGAATGGGGCCCTAGAACGAGTGAAGTAAAGAGGGTGCAAGTAGCGAAGGGGTAAGGGCCGAAGAAGCACATTAGGTGGCCCCTCGACCCCAAAATATCTCGAAGCAACTCAAAGACAGGATGAGGCCTAGATCGGACCCGGAGGAGCATGAGGTCCAATGGCAAAGTGTGTTGAGTCGCTTCTCAGGGGAAAGAATTACTAAGGCTTCCAGAGAGAAGAAGAGGAAGGCCGTGGCAACATCTGCCAGCAGACAATGCAAGAAAATCATCACGGAAGAAGGAAAAGTGGTGTACTGCTTATAGCGGTGTGAAGGGGAGATCGAAGAGACTAAGGATGAGGTTGACCCGGTATATGAGTGTTTCTTGGTGGATCAACAGGGACAGTGTATGGTGATAGATAACTACAATATACAGGAGTTCGCAGAAGACATCGCCGAAGAACCAAACTACATGGCAGATCAATTAAAGCCCCAGGCATAAGAGTTGGAACAACTGAATTTAGCAAGCAAAGGGGAAGATCCAAGGCCTATCTTTATTTCAAAAGATCTCGGTGAAGAGAAATGGCAAGCCTTGGTTGGGCTGATCCGAGAGTTCATTGACGTCTTCGCATGGAAGTACACTAAAATGGAAGGGCTCGATGAGGAAGTAAGCTGCCACAAACTGAATGTGATGCCTTCAACTATTTTGATGAAGCAGGCAACGAGGACTTACAAACCTGAGCTAGAATTGAAGATTAAGGAAGAGGTCCAATGTTTGTTGACAGTAGGATTCATCAAGCCGATACAGCATCCCCTTTGGCTATCCAGCATTGTGCCAGTGGGGAAGAAAGACAAGAACCAAATAAGGATCTACATGGACTTCAGAGACTTGAATAGGGCCTGCCCCAAGGACGAGTTTCCGCTACCCTCCATCGACAATTTGATAGATGCCATGGCTGGTCATAAGATGTATAGCTTCATGAATGGGTATGTAAGGTACAACCAGATCAAGATGGACCCCGTAGATGCAAAGAAAACGGAATTTAGAACACCGTTAGGCAACTTTATGTACAAAGTGATGCCGTTTGGACTCAAGAACGCCGGGGCTACATACCAGAGGACAATGATGGCCATTTTTCATGACTTCTTCCACAAATTTGTAGAGTTCTACGTGGATGACTTGGTCATCAAATCGAAGAAGGAAGAGTCCCATCTGGATGATTTAAAGAAGGTATTTGTTCGATACAGGAGGTATAAATTGAGGATGAACCCGTTAAAGTGTGTCTTCGGAGTAACGAGCGGGAAGTTTCTAGGCTTCGTGGTGGATCGACAAGGGGTGCAGATGGACCAGGATAAACAGCGAGCGATCTTGGAGATGCCATGTCCAAGAACGACGAAGGAGCTGAAGATTTTTCTCGGTAAAGTCTCCTACCTTAGGAGATTTGTGCCTGGATTGGCCAAAATAACACACCCACTGATGCAGCTATTACGAAAGAACACGAAATTTAGGTGGGAGGAGGTTCACCAGGAGTCTCTGGTTGGGCTGAAGAAACTGCTCGTTTCACCACAAATCATGACTCCTGCCCAGGCAGGAGTACCGTTGCAGCTATACCTTACGTCTACCACGAGGTCCGTTGGAGCTCTACTAGCACAAGAAGTGGACGGGCTAGAACGGCCGGTTTACTACCTCAGTAGAATCATACATGGGCCAGAGATTAGATATAGTAGTTTAGAAAGGCATTATTTAGCCTTAGTCTTTGTAGCACAAAAACTTAGACACTATATGCTGTCTTTTACAATTCATATTGTAACTAGATGTGATCCCATTAAGTATTTGTTGGCAAGGACTATATTGATTGGCAGGGTAGCCAGATGGTTCCTCATCCTTTCAGAATATGACTTGAAGTGTATAGTTCCTCGCGCGATCAAGAGCCAGGCGTATGTCGATCTATTGGCAATATTTCCATCAGGAACGTTTGAACCACCTAAAGAAGACATTCCGGGAGAGGACCTACAAGCTAATTATCTGGGTGCAACTGAGGAGGAGTGGACGATGCAGTTCGATGGATCTTCGACAGAAAAGAAGGGAGGGGCAGGGGTTATTCTTTCAAAGAGAATGGAAGAAATTTGCCTTTCCTACAAGTTAGATTTCCCTTGCTCCAATAACGAAGCAGAGTACATTGCATTGGTGCTAGGGTTGCTAGAAGCTCTTCGAAGGGGAATTCGTTCACTCTGCATTAAGGGCGATTCGAACTTAGTGATCCAGTAAGTAAACGGAGAATACGCGTTGAAGCACATGAACTTGGCACCATACAGAACGATCATCCAGAGACTCCTCAACCAGTTCCATCGGACTAAGATCAAGAGACATCCCAGGGTGATGAATCGCCATCCAGATGCGTACATAACCATTGCTCAGAAAATGGTCATGAGGAACGATACAACTATCATCGTGATCCAACGAAGAACAGCCCCTTCGGCGGTGCAATCAATTCTACCGATGGAGGAGGACGCGGACTGGAGGGGAGAGATTAGGAAGCATCTGGAGTCTGGCGAAGGGGCAATGGGGCTAAGAGAGTTGGTCCAATATTTCACAAACCAGGGAAATCTCTACTTCAAAAATGCAGGTGGATGGTTATCAAGATGTATTGACCCAGAAGAAGCAGGGCGAAGATTAAAGAAAACACATGAGGAGCACTACGAAACAACTGAGGTACCTCTTTATAGGAGAATTAAACGAGAAGGATACTTCTGGCCTAGAATGAAGTAGGACGCTACAGAGCTACAATAAAGGTGTGATAAGTGTCAGCTTTTCTTTGAAGCGGCTGAATGTCATTTCATTGAAACTCAGACAGATTGGAGGCAACCCTATATTGACTTCATTAAAGATGGAGTTGCCCCGACAGAAAAAATTGATGCAATGGGACTAAAGCGAAGGACCCCAAGGTTCTATATCCAGGGGGCAGCTCTATCGAAGGGGATACTTCAATCGGCCATTGTGTTGCATCACAAAGGAAGAAGCAGCTGAGGTCCTCAAACAGGCACACGACCCAGCTCATATAGGAGGGTCCAAGTTGTATGATCAGCTAATGACATTGGGGTATTATTGGCCAATAATGGAGAAGGACTCTGCTGAGTTTGTTCGAAAGTGCAAGGCTTGCCAGCTACATGGAAACTTGATCCATGCCCCATCGGTAGACTTACACTCTCTGGCAACGCCTTACCCTTTTCACACTTGGGCGTTCGACCTGGTGGGGGAAATACATCCTTCTTTGAGGGGGAAGATATGGATATTAGTCGCAACGGAATGCTTTACAAAGTGGGCCGAAGCGATACCACCCAGAAGGGCAACGGCTGGGGCGGTAAGCAACTTCATCAGAGAATACATCATTTGTCATTTTGGGATCCCAGAGGTTATTCTCTTGAATAATGGGACGCCCTTCGTCAATTCAGAAATAACAATGCTCACGGACAAATATTCCATCCTTCATCATACTTCAACGGTGGCATACCCAAAGGGAAACGGTCAAGCCGAAGCAACTAACAAAACACTGGTTAATATTCTGGCCAAGGTAATGGAGGACTTACCAGGATCGTGGGATGACAAGATACTAGCCTTTCTATGGGCCTATCGGACGATTATGAGAAAGCCTACGGGGTATACGCCGTTCTCTCTTGTTTATGGGGCTGAGGCAATTCTCCCAGTAGAGTTTGAGGTGCCCTTGGCTCGATATGCTCTGTGAAGAAGTATGCTCCCTCAGAATAGACACGTACAGTTGGAAGCGTTGGACGAGCACGGGGATAATGCATTGCAACACTTTCAAATGTATACGAAGCAGCTCTCCAGGGCGTATGATAACTTGGTAAGACCAAGGAAATTCGTGGAAGGAGATCTCGAGTTAAAGGCAGCAGTTAAACATATTAGGGGGCTTCCTCTACCAAAGTTTGCAGCAAATTGGGAGGGACCTGTCATCATAAAGGAGGCTCATGACTCAGGTTATTGTTTAATTTCTAAGGCCATTTAAGATTAACAAAAAATGGTTGAAGGTCTATCACGTGTAGGCCATTACGTTTGGAGTCACCAATGTACTTAACTAATATGAATTTATGAATTCCTTTTGTTTATGAAGGTCCACTTTATTTTATTTTATTTCTTTCTAGAGTTAAAAGAACTACAGAACTTCGTATCATGATCTATGTAAACGATTGTAACGCAAAGAGATAACATGGGAATAAGTTTTCTTTTCCATTCATATACTTTGGGGCATTACAAAAATGGGAACAATCGCCCAAGGATTACATAGGAGAAAAGAAAAAATATATATATATACAGGAAGCTCATTAACCCAGGAGGAACCACAGATCAGGGGAAGAAAAGAAATCTCCAGGGAGACCCGCAGAGGCTGCTTGACAAGACCGTTGGGCGCTGATAGAAACCTCTAACCTTATCTGTGACTATGTACGCTCGATTAGGAGTTTCTCTCATTTTAACTTCGCCAAACGCAGAGTTTCCTCGAGGTTCTCCACCTCCTTCTCAACAGCTTGAAGGAGAGGTACTAGCTCGGTCAACTTGGCTTCCTCGGTCCTCTGATCCTCCCGATGTTTTTGTAAAAGCTCCCGTTGCCTGTCCAACTGCTGGCTCTTCAGATTCTTCAAGTGTGCAAGGAGCCAATCAAAATAGAACCCGTCATGACCCAACTCCCTCAAATAGCCTAAGAACTGATTAAGGAGGGGCCTGGTCACATTCACAGTCGGAGTGTCTACGATATCAGCAACAACGGTGGCCATACCTTGGAGCCTATGACTCATAACTGAGATGTTGGAATGAAGGCAGTCCACCGTAAAGGTCTCAGGATGATGGCTCACGAGTCGCTCAATGACCAAATGATGGTTGGCAGGCATTTGGGGAGAACGTTGGAGTACCATCAGGCAGAAGGCGGGAGGAGCCAAGTCAGACAGAGGAAGCTCGCACCCAGATTCGCTATCCGCAGAAGCACCTGTCGTGGAACCTTGACCATTATGACTCGATTCTTCGGAGGATACAGGTTCACGAGGTGGCGAGGAAACAGGCGAAGGAGCTGGCGGCGAATCCTCCCGAGCAACCTAGAAACAGAGGCAAAATAATGGAGTTTATTAAAAAATCTTAACAAGTGTTTTCGTTGTTAAGTCACCGTTATAGGTGGAGTTTATTAAAAAATCTTAACAAGTGCTTTCGTTGTTAAGTCACCGTTGTAGGTGGAGTTTATTAAAAAATATTAACAAGTGTTTTCGTTGTTAAGTCACCGTTATAGGTGGAGTTTATTAAAAAAAATCTTAATGAGTGCTTTCGTTGTTAAGTCACCGTTATAGGTGGAGTTTATTAAAAAATCTTAACAAGTGTTTTGTTAAGTCACCGTTATAGGTGGAGTTTATTAAAAAATCTTAACAAGTGCTTTCGTTGTTAAGTCACCATTATAGGTGGAGTTTATTAAAAATCTTAACAAGCATTTTCGTTGTTAAGTCACCGTTGTAGGTGGAGTTTATTAAAATTCTTAACAAGTGTTTTCGTTGTTAAGTCACCAATAAGCGAAGTTTATGAAAAAATAACTTGAAATACTTTCTTCGATCAAGTCACCCATAAAGGTGGATTTTGAGAAATCGAGAAATATAGAGAAATTAGAGAAGCACATCAGCAGCAGCAGGAGCAAGGGTAATCACCACGGGGGTCATAACGCCAGAAACCGTGGGAGGCGGGCTCATTACCTCGGCAGCCTCAATGGAGCCCTTGGGTGTAGAAGCCTCGGAGGGAACACCTCCTTCGCCAGTATAGGGCATTATGGCAAGCACGGGCGCGTCGTCAGAAGGAGAGGTTGGCCCTTAGAGAGATGTCCCAACTGGAGCAACTATTCCAACCTGCGCCTGAGAAAGGATAAGGCCACTCAATGCGAAAGGCGGAGAAAGGTTTGGAGAGAGCTACAAAGATAAATACAAACGTTAGACAAAAGGAGTAATTGTAAAGGGACAAGAGACGGGAAATGTACTTAGCTTACCCCCGTTATGGCACTAAAGAGAGGAACTGCAGCAAGGGGTCTTGACAGTACAGGAGGAAGGAGAATGTTGGCTACCAGCGATGCCACATCCATCTAAAACAGCCCAACATGTTACAATTAGGGAATAATTGGGACAAATAAAAGATGCAAAGCTCGAAAAGACACTTACCTGTGGTACACTCTCTTCGACCACAACCAGGGGCAGAGAGACCTCCCGCTCCAAAGATAACTCAGAGGAGGCTGGAGCAGGTGCCTCGGACTGGCCAAACAACCCAACAGCACCCACGGCGGCATGTCTGGCCTGATGGGAGGAGGACCGGCGTGAATAGGTGAGGCTTATTAAAGGAGAACGGGGAAGGTTGGCAGTGGCTGGAGGAGCACCACAACGTCCCCCCACGAAACGACTCACTGGAGGGCTGGGGGGACTGGGAGGACTGATCCTCATTTCTTTAACTCCCTGCACCAAAGATATCAGGCAATAAGTAAAAAATGCCACGTCAAAAGAAGAATGTGAGATAAAGAATGCACATATACCTCAGATCCGGAGGGAGAACGAGACGATACAACTACTAGTGAAGATGGAAAAGAAGCAGGGACATAAGGAGCTGGTGATGAAGCACACTCAGATGTTTGTTTCTTTTGGGGCTTGGTACCCAGCGTCTTCCTTCTTGATCCCATGGCACCCCCAATTTCAGGCACCTTTGACCTTCTTCTTCTCCTTGCGGGGAGCTCACTAGGATCCACCACTATTTTTAGGAATGCATCCAAAGGAGGAACAGCAACTGCGCACCATTCGAACTCAGCATTTATTCGGGCAACCTCGGCCTCTACCCGCCTCCTCAGCTCTTCAGCTAGTTCCAGGGACATAGAAGGGGGAACGGAGGCAATTGGGGATGCCTCTAGTGGAGTCCCCATTTTACCTTTAACCTTGGCTTTCTTAGACTTGGATTTCCTGGCCCTCTTGGCAGGTGGCTCAGAAGGCCCTTCTCCCGTGGCAGCTTCGACCGTGGGAACAGACTATTTGAGGGTCGCAACGACCTTGGGTTTTGGAGTGACGGTTGGGACCATGGGGCAATGAGGAGGTAGTTCATGAGGAGACTCCTTAACAGTCTTGCTTAAGGGAAACTCAACCCCGAGCACGGAGTTCCCCTTTAGACCCAACTCAGAGGAAGAAAAGGAAATGATTGGGGGATAGCAAGGAGGAGACTGGATATACTCATGAATCATGGACAACTGCTCCAGGTGGAACTTCGTGGCAAAGGACGTGGATACGTCTCCTTTCCTCATGGCACTCGGGAGGATGACACGCCGATCAATGGTGGATGTCACGCCAAGCACTGCAGCGGCAGTATAGAAGGTACACACCTCGGCAAAGGAGGCCTTAGAATGATTGTTCTGGAACACGGGTCGAGGAGCCCCTTGGTCGAACCCAAATTGTCTGCTACAACTATCAGGGTTGTAAGGCTCAGAAGCATATCCCCATTCAGTGTAAGAGGGGAGGAACCCTGGGGTAAAAAGAAGCACTACGGCTTGCGAGGGATACTCTATAACCGGATTAAATCTAATCGTTGTGGCTATAATAGGAAAGAAGTCCCAAGTATGGGCGAAGGTGGGCTCACTGTATGGCCTCATTATGAAGGAGTCCGAATGGTAAAAAACCTCCATTATCTCCTTTCGGCTCTGCTTCTTATGGAAACATAGGAGGCATGGGGGCTTGATACCCTGGCTCACAGGCAGAGAAACTGACTTCGTAGAAATGGCAGGAAAGCGGGTATAGAGGAAGCCCGTCAAGATGATGGTGTTGGCAAAATTTGCCAAATTATAGCGGCTCAGTGACCGTTCCATGTCAATATGGGTCCGATCCAACCAAGTGTAGAGGGATCCCAAGGCAATGGCGACCAGAGGTAGGTTTAATCCTCTGGCCAAATGAACGGAGATGTTTATTAGGTCCCTCCTGGGTTGATCGTTGGGATTTCCAGTAAGAAAGAAGCGTGAAAGTAGTACGAGTATGTAGGCCGGTAGTTCCAAGGAGGTACCTCTGCCACGGTCCGTTACATCATTAGCATCCTTCGGCGTTGGAGCCTCGAAAAAATAATTGATAAGAAGGGAAAAGGTAGCTTTGTTTGAGGGACCGGTGCAACTGCGGCAGATCCGATCAAGCTCAACCCAATCAGCAGCCTCTTCGGTGTCCAGAGGCTTGTCGTGATAGGTATACTCGCCCATGGGCTCGAACCCAAGGAGTTCGCAAACATCCTCCAACGTAAAAGGAAACTCCCCCCATGCAGCGAAGAAGGTATGGGTTGTGTTGTTCCATCGGGAGACTAGCACTTGAAGTGCCGCGTTGTGCTTCGAGAGAGTAAATTCTCCAAACTAGTAGGCTCGATGCAGCCCAACCTTCGTAAGAGCAGCAGCGTGGGAGCTCTGCATATGTGTGTACCACACAATAAAATGGGCTGGTGATCCCCCAGGTGCTTCGAAGTCAATCTGGGAATAGGGAAAGTTACCACGATCTAGACGAAAGCGCATAGTCCCCTCGGGTGGAAGATAACCCCACTTCGACGAATCCACTTTTCATCACCCAGCAGTAATGGATCAAACTTAGATGAGAAGTGGCAGGTCTTGCACGCCTCAGAAAACTTATCAACTTCTTCTTCAAAAATGGGCGCACGACGATAGAAGCGTAGTTATTCTTGACGAGCAATGACCAGGGCAGCACCGCTAAGGGTGGTGGCAGCGCCAGCAGTGGCAGGGGGAACCAGGCTGGGTAGGGGCAGTAACCTTGGAAATACTGGAAGAGGCCATGAGAAAATGACGTAGAGGGGCGAACAGGGCTAAGAATAAGAAGAGAGAAACACAACCGCAGGTGGTGGTGAAAAAGATGAGAGAAAGAGGAGGCTAAGCAAAGAAGAGGGCAACAATGGAGGTTGTGCAAGCTTTCTCTCTC
Organism: Sambucus nigra; assembly: GCA_949130495.1. Classification (NCBI taxonomy): domain Eukaryota; kingdom Viridiplantae; phylum Streptophyta; class Magnoliopsida; order Dipsacales; family Adoxaceae; genus Sambucus; species Sambucus nigra. The sequence continues at coordinate 286,388,597 of OX422207.1, read as the reverse complement.
TAAAAAGAAGCGGGAGTTTTGAAGGAGATGAAGAAGACAAAGTTATATTAGTGTTTTGAAATAAAAAAGAGACGTTTGAAGGATTTCAAACTCGACGCTTGACGTTTCCCACGAGCGCACGTGCAAGGGAGGCATAATAGGTCATTCGAAGGAATTTCAAATAATAAAGCTAGAACGATTGAGGCTCAGCATGAGGAAATAGTGGCGATGCCCCTTTGCCCAAGCCCCAGTCAGTCATGACGCTTCGGCTCAGGTACACGCAGAGAAGGTTCATCAGATTGAGAAGTTTCGTGCAGACATTTCTTGTTCCAATAAATCTCTCCACAAAGGGGAAAATGTAGAAGGGGCTTGACGATAATCCTGAGATTAGGGATAGTTCCCTAATTGGCAATAGTTTTGAGATTAAGCAACCAAGGCAGCTCGAGCGTGGCAACTCAGCGAGGCAGCGCGAGCGTGGCAACCCAAGCATGGCAACTCAGCGAGGCAGCTTGGCGCGACAACTCATACTATGCTTGTTGTATTAGTCATATTGTATTTTTGTGCTTGTTGACTGTAAGCTATAACGGTTTTAATGTTGTAATGAGAATGATAACGAGTTTGTGTGAGGTCAAACAGTACTCGCGAGAGACCAGGATTGGCAGGGTCTGGGAGAGCTTTCATGCTCTATCAAGTGACCTCACCATGGGAACTTTAGAGGGACTTAGTTTGGAGGATTGAAAAGTAAGGCACCGTTGGGGCTCGCCCCAACCATCTTAGATATACCTGGTAAAACACCGAAAGACCCTGACCGTGGAACCTCGGGTGGAGCATCTTAGAGTTCCATCGGGCGTTAAGTTGTGAACCAAACAACCCTCTACTTAATGTCACATCTACTGTAGGTGATGTCACTGGCCAGCTAAACAATGTCGGACATGCACTTGAGTAAACCACCGTGGTATTTGGGGCTGTCAGGTAGTTGGTGATCCAACTCTGCGATAACATCCCCCTGACACACAGTGGTTAGGCAAAAGGCATGTCTTCGCATTTAATGTTTGTTACGTGGAGACAACTAGTGCATCAGGCATTTAATGTTGTGACATAAAGTATGAGGGATGTCTTTCATAGTTTTAATGACTGAGTTGCCTCGGGGATTGTGGGGGGGGGGGGCTATTTAAGGACCCCAATCACCCCTGAGGAGGCACATGATCTTTTAGGAGAACTCTGGTGTTAACGCAAAAATTCTCCATCTACGAGGACCAATCAGAAAAGGACACATGTCATCCTACATGGCAATATTCGACATCCGAGGAGAGTTGGTCGGCACCCGAAGAGTATTAGTCGGCACCCGAGGAGAGTTGGTCAGTACCCGAGGAAAATTAGTTGGCACCCGAGGAGTGTTAGTCGGCATCCGAGGAGAGTTGGTCGGCACCCGAGGAGTGTTAGTCGGCACCCGAGGAGAGTTGGTCGGCACCCGAGGAGTGATAGTCGGCACCCGAGGAGAGTTGGTCGGCATACCAACCCGGAAGATCAAAGGATAACTATGCATTTAATGTGCATTAATGAAGATGGCAACGCATTTAATGAGCCTTAATGTACATTTACACTGTATTAATAGATGACAACACATAGCATATCAAGCAATTCAACAATTAGATTCGTTGAATGTAGACATAAATGTCTACATACAATGAATCTCTTTATCTCCCATCACTATAAATACATGTATCCCCTTAGCCAAAAAGAAGGAGATCTAAGAGAACCTAGAAACCCCATACACAAGATACACATCCTTTCTCTCTCTACACCCTATGGTGCTATTGTAAACCCCTGGGAATAAAATAACAGTGGACTTAGGCTTTATTCATAGCCGAACCACTTTAAAAATATTTGTATCTTATGTGCTTGATTGGATTGCTTTCATCTATTTATCTGTGATCATAAAAATGGGATTCGGTCCAGTTTTTTTCATCAACAGATTGGCGCCGTCTGTGGGAACGTGTTACAAGCATTATTTTTCATCAAAAGCTAAGTTTTTATTTTCTCTACGTATAATCAATTATACATACATCTTTTGATTCAATCATGATTTTTATGTTTATATACATAAATTAATTGTCCAATTTTTATTTGCAAAATGTTGCATATCATGATTTTTAAATCATAACTGTTAGATTCATTCTTATTTAGAAATCTGAAAAATAGTGGATTTCATAAATCATAAATTTTTGCTTGATTCTCAAGTTTCAATTTTATATCATGGAATAAATATTTTAAATGATTACATATACCAATATATATGACGGTGGTAAGATTTTATAATGTTCATTGTTGATTTTGAAATAATTTTGTAAGATGTTTGATGTCTATTCAAATTCCCATTACATTTTTAATCAGAGAATGGGAAAAGGTTAAAGACAATAAAAAGTTTTCTCATGGAAATCATGACCCGGATCTATTTTCTCTCTCTTCAAGTTTGAGTCTCTTTGCATTCATTTTTATGAACTATATTTGGCTCATCTTCCATCTATGTCAATAAAGTCTCATTGACTGATTTTTTATATAAATTTGGTAATAACTTCGATCCTTCAACATATTTTTGTCTCTCCAAATAGGGAATAGGAAAGGATCAATATAAAAAATAATTTTCTCTCACCTCAAAAATCATTACCCACCTCTTGTAAAAAAGGATCGGTAAAACAAATCATGACCATATCAAGACTCTGGGCACAAATTTGATATATTGGCCCCTCGTTCATCACATCACATGGTTTCTTTATCGGAATCACACGATATAGTGGATTAGATAATTATTCATTTAATTAACATTCTTAATGCTTAAATTTTATATCGAATGTTATTTTTCTGATCTAAGGATTCGAGATATTCTGGTCAGTCATACATATTGTTGGTCGGCATCATCTTGGGCCATATTTTATTAAAGAGAAGGTTAACCAGACCATTTTTGTTTGTCGTAGATAAGATTTGAAGATCCATTAGCAACGTTGAAATAATTTTATCCAACTACGAGGTATCTTATTATTGGTCGGAGCCCCATATTGTAGCTCGGTGAAACCAATTGCAGGTCAACGATCATCTATTTCTTGATTGGCGACATCTCAGTCTTGTTCGGAGGGTTCAATTTACTGGTCGGCAACTATCCAGCCATCCACTTCTTGGTCGGCGACACCTGATGTTGTTCGGTGACCATTCAACAGCTGGTCTGCAATATCAATGCACCATTTTTGTTGATCGGCAAAATCGCTCTGCTGGTCGGGGACCATTTGCTTGTTGGTCTTCATCATGTATTCTGCAACTTGAGATGTCCATCCCCCAAAAATATTTTTAAAACCAAGTGATAAATAATTTTCAAACAGCAACTTATACCTGATTAGTTGTTGGAGATTAAATAACTTTACAAAAAACTCTACGTCTTATTTATGATGCATATCTGATAAAAATTTGTCCATCTCATACACATTTGGCATAAAAATATTATTTCATATTTTGAAATTTTTATTATTTTATGCTGATACACATCACATATTGTTTGGCTGGATAATTATTCTCATCATAATAATTATTTTCTCTAGTCTCGACAGGTGCTCGGGAAGCTTATTAAAATTTCATAGGGAGGAGATTCAATCCCGATGAAAGATCTCGTAAACCTCTGGAAAAGTAGTATCGCTCGACATCAGGCAATTGTGCCTCGACATATCAGCCAACATATATTATTTCATTTTTTGAAATTAATATTTTTATTTCTCAAGCATATACATATCATATATTGATTGGATGAGTAAATTATTCTCACGACTAATCAATTCAGCCTACACAAATGGTAGAGCAAGATATTAATTTTTACAGGTACAAGACTCAACGCCGACGAATGCTCGGAAATAATCTGGAAACTATTATCATTGCTCAGCATTATGAAATTTCACCTCAACAAGGAACTATATATTTTATTATTGCTTTGATATCGGCTCAAGCACAAATTATTCTATATATCCCTTGGGATTCATATTCTATATTCATCTCAACATGGAACTCGGCAAGATACTTATTATCATATTCAGCTCTGAGGAAAAGCTACAACAGTTATTATATTTCACCCCCAACGGATAGTTGGTCGGGGCAATTCTTATTTATATTCAGTCCCAGATATCGGCTCAAGCACAAATTATTATATATATTCCTTGGGATTCATATTCTATATTCATCTCAACATGGAACTCGGCGAGCTACTTATTATCATATTCAGCTCCGAAGAGAACTATAACATTTATTATATGTCACCCCAATGGATAGTTGGTCGGGGTAATTCTTATTTATATGCAGGCCCATCAAAGTTCTCAGCCATATTCTTATGTTCTGGAAAATATTATTCTTATTCGGCATTATGCAATTGTGCCTCGACAAGATACTTATTCAGCTTTAAGGAGAATTACAACATTCGTTGTGTTTCACCCCCAACGGATAGTTGGTCGGATAATTTTTATTTATATTCAGACCTGACAACGTTCTCGGCCATATTCTTATGTTCTGGAAGATCTTATTCTTGTTCGGCATTATATAATTCTACCTCGACAGATCAACGAGGCACTTTATTATTTTTAATTATTCTTTATATCTATTTGGATGCATATTTTATTCTTATTTCAGCATGGAGCTCGACAAATATTTATAATCATATATTCAGCGCCGAGGAGGTCTCCAGCATTTATTATATTTTATTCCCAATAACTGTTGGTCAGCGCCGAGGAGGTCTCCAGCATTTATTATATTTTATTCCCAACAATCTGTTGGTCAGCGGCGAGGAGGTCTCCAGCATTTATTATATTTTATTCCCAACAATCTGTTGGTCAGCTCCGAGGAAGTCTCTATCATTTATTATCAAAAATGTATTCCTCTGGGAAGTAAAACTCGTATTCCTCCGGGAAGTAAAACTTGTATTCCTCCGGGAAGTAAAGCTACTTGTATTCCTCCGGGAAGTAAAGCTACTTGTATTCCTCCGGGAAGTAAAACTTGTATTCCTACGGGAAGTAAAACTATATATTCCTAAAAATGCCAACTTATGTTGGTTAGGAAGTAAATCTATTCCCAAAAATGTCAACTCAGGTTGGTCAGAAATAAGAAGCTGTCAACTACAGTTGGTCGGAAACATTTTATGAGTATGTGAAAGCGATCAAGCAAAAAGCATTCAATGTTCGCATTCCACACTTGGGGGCTTCTATTACAGATATATTTGTTCATTTGGTGGCACATTCTTATAACATCATGCAGTCGAGCATCAAATTCAACTCCACAAACTCACACGGTTGGGGCCCCGACCAATCATCATTCAAGAGTTGTTTTTCTTGCTCAGGAATTATTTTTTATATTGAAGTTCAGGAGGTATATTTAAGTTCAGGAGGCGTATTTAGAAGTTCAGGAGGTGCATTCAGAAGTTCAGGAGGCATATTCAGGAGTTATTATGCACATACTATTAAAGTTCAGAAGTCAAATTTAGCATCTACAACACTGAGATCTTTACTACTACTATCCCGACCAACATTGAAGAAGAAGTTGTATGAAAATGTTTCGAAGTCCACTACTAGCTTGGTACTAATCAGATTGAAGAGTTGGGTTCAAAAGCTAGTATGTTACTCGACAAAGTATTTAGAGGGTCATAAATCAGAAGAATCAAGCACGTGAAGTTAGCACTCAGTTGCTCGGCACAGGAGGAAGTTGGTCGACTAGCAAACCAATCGACATACTTGATGATTATGACAAGCTACAAGCTGCATACTATGGCATGGCTGCATCCAAATTCCCAGGGGTGATACATAGCACATGGAGTTCCTCAAAAGAAAGATTAGCAACCATCGATCAGCTTGCATCATATGTCGTCCAGGAGATAATGCACTTTATGTTGAACAAATCAAGAAGGTAGATTAAGAATTTCACGAGCACCGAGCAACACTGCAGAATAAATACTCCATCCTTTCAAGTAAACCATCAAGCATGGAGCATTGGGGGCTTCTGTTAACGCAAAAATTCTCCATCTACGAGGACCAATCAGAAAAGGACACATGTCATCCTACATGGCAATATTCGACATCCGAGGAGAGTTGGTCGACACCCGAAGAGTATTAGTCGGCACCCGAGGAGAGTTGGTCAGTACCTGAGGAAAATTAGTTGGCACCCGAGGAGTGTTAGTCGGCACCCGAGGAGAGTTGGTCAGCACCCGAGGAGTGATAGTTGGCACCCGAGGAGAGTTGGTCGGCATACCAACCAGGAAGATCAAAGGATAATTATGCATTTAATGTGCATTAATGAAGATGGCAGCGCATTTAATGAGCCTTAATGTACATTTACACTGTATTAATAGATGACAACACATAGCATACCAAGCAATTCAACAATTAGATTCGTTGAATGTAGACATAAATGTCTACATACAATGAATCTCTTTATCTCCCATCACTATAAATACATGTATCCCCTTAGCCAAAAAGAAGGAGATCCAAGAGAACCTAGAAACCCTATACACAAGAGACACATCCTTTCTCTCTCTACACCCTATGGTGCTATTGTAAACCCCTGGAAATAAAATAACAGTGGACGTAGGCTTTATTCATAGCCGAACCACTTTAAAAATCTTTGTCTCTTATGTGCTTGATTGGATTGCTTTCATCTATTTATCTGTGATCATAAAAATGGGATTCGATCCAGTTTTTTGCATCAACATCTGGAGTTATTACTAGAGATACACATCAGAGAGAGAGTTATTGCGAACCAGAGGGTTTACCCACCCACCATTATTACTTATTACGAAACTTTTAATACTTGACAGAGGTTCTTGAGAGTATTAGGTGTGTTTCTACCTGCCTACCAAGGTGTATTTAGGGTGATTACTTCTCTCTCCCTCTGGCTAAGTTACTTCTAAGGTTCATTACTATTTCCTGAGTTATACATGAGAGATTTGTGAGTTGTCCGAGTTTATCTTCATCGAGTTTGTGTCTATATATCCCAGCATTAATCCAAGGTCTTGGGCTAATTAACTTATCATTACCATACTCAAATAGGGGTTACGCCTCCATCTTATCTTATCTAAAGTACCCTCTTACAAGTTCAAAACTCCTTGACTTTCTTAATGTGATCCTAAATAAATTGGTAATAAATCGTATTTCTTAAACAGACTAATCAATATAGAATTGTGAGTTCCAATATTTTAATATTCTTATAACCTGATAAGTATGGAATTATCAACATATTATTTTCAAACGTTTTAAAAACTGATTCTATACGCACTCCAACTCTCATTTATATCAATATCATTGTTATAGAACTCGTAGAACCTACTTAGCATATTTGTGCCAATTCGTTCCTTCTCCAGATGCACTAAGAGAAAGAGGATAGTATCCCTTCCCTACTAGAGACAGAAATCGGTCACCTGTTTGTGTATGTGACCGTCAGATGAGAGCAAGGATTGGCACTTTTCAATTTTCTATATTATCGTGTGTACTGAAAAAATTAACTCAGCCCTACGGTGGTTCAACCCTATGTAGACCTATTAATAATGAATAAATTTATATTATTCCCCCTTACACTACACCAAAATGACAAAATTGTCACCTTTCAGCCGGCCACCCTTGTCAAGGTCATGGACCGTGACAAAAAAACACGCATTTTGTATCACGATCATTGACCTTGACACGACCGTGACAAAGAGTTATCACGGTCATTGACCGTGACAACGCCGTGACAAATTTACTTGTCACGGTCAATGACCGTGACAATTCTTTAAATAATTGTCACGGTCAATGACCTTGACACGACCGTGATAACTTTTGCAGTAAAAAAAGCCCTAGGCTTCTTTTTTTCCCACCTTTTTTGGTTTTCCCCATCTCTCTCTCTCTCTCTAAGCGATTTCTTCTCTCTCTCTCTAAGGTATATTTTTTTTCCTCTCTTTCTCTTTCATTTCTATATGTGTGTGTATGTGTATGTGTATGTGTGTATATATATGTATGTATATGTATGTGTGTATGTGTGTGTATATATGTGTGTGGTGGGGGAGGGGGGAAGGGGGTAATGGGGGTGGGGTGGTGCAGGTGTGGTGGGGGTGGGGTGTGGTGGGGGGGAGGGGGGAGGGGTGGGGTATGTGTATATGTGTGTGTATGTGTGTGTGTATATGTGTGTGGTGGTGTGTGGCGAGGGAGGGGGGAAGGGGGTAGTGGGGGTGGGGTGGGGTGGAATTTTCTAACTAAAAATATGATAATATTTTGTTATAATTTGTTAAAACGATGTAAACCTTAGTATGAATGAAAGGTTAGTGATAGTTAGAATTGTGTAAATGTTAGAAAAGTTCTAGAATTCATATGTTAAATTTAATTATATAAATATTTAAATTTTATAATAATTTTATTCATGAAATTAATTCAATTAGGTAAAACCCTAGATAATTTTTTAACAGAATTTGATAATATTATATAAAGTTTAGTAAATTCACAAAATGTTGCCAATTGTATGTTTTTAGGAATATCATTAGTTGCTTTCGTGCCCAACTATGTAGAATCCATACACATGCATGTTGTTAAAAAGTCTTAAATTTAATTCTCACTTTAATTTGTAGAATCTCTGTACTTGGTTGGATTTATCCCTTTATGATAATGAAATTTATGCTCCAATTATAATTATCTCATGTCATAATTTTATTGATAAATAATAAATTAATAAAGTAATAAAAATATGAAAATACCCCAATTGATTTAGTAAGATTCGTTCTAGACTTCATTACAAATTATTCATGCCAAACCCGAATCTCTTATAAGATATGCATATTGTGATAAAATATAATGAGGATAAGAGACTTTTGAAATATAAAAGAATCTCAAAGAATAAATATAAAGATAAAGGATTAAAGAAGTAGATAATTGCAATGAATATACAGATAAGATGATGATAAAAGATCGTGCAATGAATAAGATGATAAAACACGCGTTTTGTGTCACGATCATTGACCTTGACACGACCGTGATAAGGCCATGATAAATGTAGTTGTCACAGTCGTGGTGGGGGAGGGGGTGGGGTGGTGGGGGTGGGGGTGGGGTGGGGGGTGTGTGTGTGCGTAGGTGTGTGCGTGTGTGCGTGGCGGGGGGAGGGAGGCAAGGGGTGTGGTGGGGGTGGTGGGGGGTGTGTGTGGTGGGGCAATTTTAACAATTGTATAGCTTTAATTAAGAAATTATATAGCTTTAATTGTAATTTTAATTGTATAGTTTTAGATGAAAGTAAATTAATAATTAGTGCCAATTTCATATGAAAGTAGGATTGCCCCTCATAGTAAATTAGTAAATTAACAATTGTATACTTTAATTGTTAGTTTAATTGATGAAATGTTGGGTTGGTTAGTTTTAAAAGTGGCATGACGTGTGCGTGTGTGTGGTGGGGGTGGGGTAGGTGTGTGTGTATGTTTACTATTAACATTTTTTTATCTGTACTAATAGCATTTTTTTACAGCAAAAATGTCTCCTTCAGATATTAAGGCGAAGATGATGATGCTGTTTATGATGATGTCGTCTGGGCTCGGTGGTAGCAGAGGCGACGAGGGCTCCTCCGCCCCTAGGCTCCCCAAATATGGAAAATTTGGGATTACCGTCGAGAACAAATCGGAGCTATTAGCGAGATCCCTTGAGCTGCTAAAGACGGTCATCGACCCGGGGTTTATGAGTTGGAAGGAGGTGCCATATGAGCTCAAGTTAGCTGTTTGGGCGGCACTACAGGTAATATATTTCAATTTCAATTTCAATTTCAATTTCAATTTCAATTTCAATTTCAATTTCAATTTCAATTTCAATTTCAATTTATTTCAATTTTAATTTCAATTTTAATTTCGATTTCATTTTATATTTATATTTGTATTTATTCGCAACTAACATTGAATTTGTTGGACAGGAACAATTCAACTTGGATCCAAAGCTACGCGATTCCGTCTTGGAGCAGTTGAGGGAGCAACACAAGACGTGGAAGAAAAATATGCGGACATGGTACTTTGGAAAAACACGAGAGTCCATTATACAATGGCGTGGATCCGTCCCCCCCCAAAGAGTCGATCTCATTAGCACAATGGCAAAAGTTCATTGACAATGAGATCGAGGATCGACAATTGGCATCTCGCTAATCGGGGAGGGAAAACTGGGCAAAAAAGACGGACGTGCACTACTCCGGCCGGACCTCTTACGCCGAGGTGGAACATATGATGAAGGTAAGATTTAATTTTTCTATAACTACAGAAATATATTATTCTTCATTATTTTACTTTGAGGGGCCGATACTAATTTTACTTTATTTTATTTCAGGGTGTAGGGAGTGGGCCAGGGGGTAAGCCACATAGGCTCGATACTTATGTGTCTCTTCGGACGAAGAAAGGGAAGGACAAGGAGGTATCCTTGAGCGTCACGACGATGATTGTAAGTAATCCGACAGTTTAATTTTTGTTAATTGCATTATAATTTTTTAGTTTACTTATTTTTCTAATCATGTGCTTTTTGTCGTTTCAGGGAAAGCTTAAGGAAGTGCATGAGTCGTAGTTTGATGCCGACAAGGCGTCTTTGTCCACAGACGCACTCAGCCAAGTGCTTGGCTCTGATAGCAAGGGGAGGACAAGGGGGGTGAGCTCGCGGGTGGCCAAATCTAGGATCATCGGATTGGAGACGATCGACACCGGGTTGGCTCGAACGGTGGATTCACACAATGCGAAGCTGTCCCGTTTGGAGACGATGGTCGAGGATATGTACGCATTCATGAAGCATACGTTGGGCGGAGACCGAAAGGGGAAGGGGAAAGGGAAAGGGAAGGATAAGGCGGTGGAGGAGGAGGAGGAGGAGGAGGAGGAGGAGGAGGAGGAGGAGGAGGAGGAGGAGGTGCGGGAGAACAAGGCGGAGGAGGACGAGGATGTGGACCTCGTTGCTTCTTCACCGTCACGTGCGTATTTCGATGATCCACTTCCTTATTTGGCTCCCTTCCCCAGACCATTGTCGACACTTGGTTGGCCGAGCGTGTTCATATTGGATGTATTTGATGGCCAGTGTATAGGGCGGGGTTTGAGAGACCCAAATATCGTCGAGGGTGGAATAGTTCATGGACGTGCGCTTCAAGGGATCGAGTCCAAAGTGCTCGTCACGCATGTCATACCCGGGAAGGAGAACTCCCTATTATTGTTGCGCGAACAATGAGGCACGATGTATATTAGTGGGTGTGTCAATTTGTATATCGTGTGGCCAACCCACCTCCTCACATTTACCCAAGACATGTAGTAACATTATTTTTAAGTTTGTACATTTTAATTATATTTGGATTATATTGTCATGTATATTGTTTCTATTTTGAATATTTGGATTATATCGTCATGAATATATATTTGCACTATCTTGGGTATATTTGGATATATGATGTTTGAATAGGTAGAACCAACGTTGTTATAACAGGTACAAATATACTGCTGGGTAGTGGCAGTGGCCATACTGCCTAGCAGAATTTTTTTCAATTCTGCCCAGAATTGTCACGGTCATTAACCGTGATAATTTTTTTTAAATATTGTCATGGTTTGGTCACGGTTGTTAACCGTGACAATTCTAATGGACTGGTTAAGGTCAATGACCGTGACACATCCATGACAAAAAAATTTGTCTCGCCTAGAATTATCACGATCATTGACCTTGACAAGTCCAATTTGTCAAGGTCAATGACCGTGACAATAGAGCAGATTTGGTGTAGTGTTAGCTTTGATTCATTTCTTTATGTGCACTTCTTATTCATTCATACCAAAAAGCAGGGTGTGACAAGTTAGTATCAGAGCATATTTTAAATTTAAGCATATCATCGATTTAGCATTCGACGAGGGAAATAAATAAGATATTAGTTATTTTATCTTTTCGTAACTTCTTTAATTACTATTATTATATGGTAAACCCATTTTGTTGTATGGAAGTATGGGATGCATTTTTTTTAACATAGATCTCAAGCCAAATAATAGATGGGAAACATAAGTAAGAAAAGAGGCTTTGTCCTAGTTAAGGGAATGATTCATGGAGTCAAAGAAGATTGGGTAAGGTCAAGTAATGACATTAAAAGGCTGATGTTCACCAATAGAGTGTTGGGCAAGATGAAAGTAATGCGAAAAGTAGATGATTTTTCCAATGATCTGGTCATAATTCAAGAAGATACAAATTTGGCACATATAGATGAACTTATAACTCTACCAATGTTCCCTGAAGCGGCATCTAATGGTGAAATTCACGGAGGATATTCTTCCAACACCACAAGTGAATCGATTGACGATGCAGACCAAGGATATTATCCAGTCAGCCCAGAGTCTACATCCAGTGACGAAGCATTCGTTCCTACTTAAAAGAATCTAACGTTAAAAGTTATTTGAAATGTTGTAGAATATAACTTTAGTTGCACTGATATGGGTTATGATGTAGTATTGTACCATAAAATTCTATGTGACATATAGTAGGCTTGTTACTTCATTTTATATATAACGTTTGTTATTTAAACTATTATATTTAAGATGGTTAGTAATCGAACCCCCTCTGTTGGAACTCAACTTAAAAAACCTCAGACTAAAGGAATCATGTAATGTTTCTAGGGACTTACTACGTTATCACGACAATAACAGACTACTCGTTCTACTCCTGGGGATGTTTTTGAAGAAATTCATAGAATGAATGCTCTTAAGGAATTTCTAAGACAACGACTCCTATATTTTTTTGGAAAGCCATGTGATAATGAAGCTGAGAATTGGATGCGCTAGATTGTGAAAATTCTGAACGAAGTAGGTATAGAGACTAATCTCTGAATAACTTTAGTCATTTATATGTTTGAAGGTGAAGCTGATTTCTGGTGCCAAGCAGTGTCGCGTAATCAGAATGTTGTTAATTTTACTTGGGAACAATTTGAGGAGAATTTTTTCAAAAAGTAATTTCCCAAGATCGAGCGAGATCAAAGAACTATTGATTTCCTAAAATTGCAACAAGCTAACCTTTCAGGAGCCCAATATGAAGCTAGGTTTATCGAACTATCTCACTATGCCCTGGAATATGTGGATATCGAGATAAAGAAATGCAAGCAGTTTGAAAGAGGATTACATCCGACAGTTAATAATTTAATCTCTCTGTTACAAATCCATGAGTACTCTTTGTTAATTGACGTTGCGTCCATTGTGGAATGTAATTCTTATACCATTATCTGATCTTCACCCCCAACCATTAAAAATAACCACGTCATCAGAACTCCATCTCATTATAGACCTCTTCCATATACAAACATTAGTGGACAAGCTTATTCCCAGATCCATCATAACACAATCCGTTTCGAAATTCATTGTCACGAATGTCATTAATTAGGATATATTCGGCCTCGATGTCCTAAGATAAAGTCACTTGAATCCGCCGTCGACTAAATAAACCCTCATAAAATCCAAAACTTCATTCTGTTCCAAATCACTCCAGATAAACACAGAGAGTTAAGCCAATCCCAAATCATGGGAGGAATTATGTTATATGGCCTATGAAAAATGCACAAGACATGATAAAAGGTATGATCATCTTTCAACATGTTCCTACGCATATTTTGTTTGATACAGGATCTACGCATTCCTTTATTAGTCTTAGATTAGCTGAACTATTACAATTATCTCCAACATCTTTAACTAGTCCATTGGATATTGAATTACCAACAACTGAAATCAATACACCAATGCAAGGTTATAGAAATTGTAAAATTCAGCTTGGTCTTGGAACTCTTTTTGTAAACTTGATAATCCTAAATTTTTGCGATTTCGATATTATTATCGAAATGGATGTGTTATCCAAATACCATGCTTATATCAATTATCACGCTAAGAAAATTCATTTTCAAGACGAAAATAATTGTTCTTTTATGTTTCAAGGATCATGTCCATCAGAACCTTTAAATTTCCAAAATCAGGTTTCTTCTTTAATTCCAAATCTGTTAGAACAATTCGATGACGTTTTTCTTGAGGATTTACCAGGATTCCCCTCCTAGAGAAATTAAGTTTAATATCAATCATTATCCCAATACACTTCCTATTGTTATATCTCCATATCGAATGGCTCCTTTAGAACTTCTAGAACTTCGTACCCAATTAGATGATCTTTTAGCAAAAGGTTTCATTCAACTTAGTTCATCACCCTGGGGAGCTCCAGTATTATTTGTTAAGAAACATGATGGAAGCTTTAGACTATGCATAGATTATCGTAAAATGGATTTTGTAACTATTAAGAATAAGTATCCTTTACCCCGAATAGGAGATCTGTTTGATCAACTTAGAAGAGCAAGGGTCTTTTCTAAAATAGACTTACAATCTATTTATCATCAATTATGCGTTAGAGAGGAAGATATTTTAAAAACTGCTTTTCGAACTCATTACGAAAATTTTGAATTTACTGTAACTTCCTTTGGTTTAACCAATGCCCCAGCAGCTTTTATGTATCTAATGCATAGAATTTTTAAACCTTTTCTTGACCAGTTTGTTATTATTTTTATTGATGATATTCTCGTATATTCTCAAAATCTGATAGAACATAGCAGTCTTAGGTACTCTTAGAAACCATCGGTTATATTAAAAAAAGAAAGAGAAAATGTGACTTCTCAATGAAGGAAATCAAATTTTTAGGACATGTGATTTTTGAAAATGGAATCCAAGTCTATCCAACAAAGATTTCAGCCATTTTGGAATGGAAAAATCCTAGCAATATTACTGAAATAATGAGTTTTCTAGGATTAGCTGGATACTTTCGTCATTTTTTCGAAGGATGTGTGTAATCAATCATTCCAAGTGTTGAAGGACAATTTAACTACTGCTCCTATCCTCATTATTCCTTTTAGTGACATAAGTTATAATGTGCATACTGATGCTTAATTACAAGGACTAGGATGTGTGTTAATACAAAATAAAAAAGTGGTAGAATACGGGTCATGACAATTAAGATGCATGAGAATAACTATCCGATCCATGATCTAGAACTAGCAGCCGTAGTTTTTGCATTAATGATTTGTCGTTATTACCTTTATGGTGTAAGTTTTCAAGTCTTCTCAGATCACAAAAGTTTGAAATATATCTTTACCTAGAAGGACTTGAACTTAAGACAACGATGTTAAATAGAATTTTTAGAGGATAACTGATTTAAACCCAATTACCATCCAGGAAAATGTAGTGTAGTAGCCGACACTTTGAGTCGAAACCCAGTAGGTAGACTTCATACTCTAAATTCCTACAATATTGCTGCCACCATAGAGCAATGTGATCTAAAGTTACTTACACCATGTACAAAAAAAATTAACATCGCCGCTTTTCCCAAATTAAGAAAGAAAATCTTAATTCAGCAAGCCCAAGATTCTTTTATACAAAAAATTTCGAGCAAGAATCCAAAATTTTCCTACAATACAGAAACAGGATTAAGATTTAGAAATAGATTATATATACCTGATGATGCATCTCTAGAGAATAAATGTTGCAAGAAGTTCATCGTTTGAAATTTATGATACACCCCAGAAGCTCGAAAATGTACCAGGCTTTGAAGAAGAAATATTAGTGGCTAAACATGAGAAATGATATTGAGAATTTTGTAAGGAGATGCCTTACTTGTCAACAAGTAAAAATAGAACATCAACACCCTAGTGGACTTCTTCAACCCTAACCTATTCCTGAATGGAAATGGTATCATATTACCATGGATTTTTCAGTGGACTACCTCGTACATCCCAATGACATAATTTAATTTGGGTAAAATACTAAATCGGCTTACCAAATCTGCCCATTTTCTTCCTTTAAAGACCACTTGTTCATTCCAAAAACTTAGTAAGCTATATATAGGAGAAATTATTCGATTACATGGAATCCCTTTATCCATTGTATCAGATAGAGATTCTCATTTGATAAAAAAAATTTGGCAAGAATTTCAAGTTGCAATGGGTATTAAACTTCACTTTACTACTGCATTCCACCCCTAAACGAATGGACTATCCAAATGAACAATTCACACCCTAGAAGACATGTTGCGTGCTTGTGTGTTGGATATGTATGACCACTGGTATGTATATTTACCTCTTGCCCAATTTTTATGTAACAATATCTACCAAGCCAGTGTTAAAGTTGCCCATTTGAAGCTTTATACGAACGACCTTATAAATCCCCTGCATGTAGGATAGAGTCGAGAGATAGTAAACACTTTGGTCTAGATATAATCCAAGAAACCACTGAGGTAATACAACATATTTGAGAGAACTTGAAGACAACCCAAGATCGATAGAAAAGTTAGGTCGACCATCGTTGAAAACCTTTAGAATTTCAAGAGAATGAGCACGTATTTATGAAATTATCTCCTCAAAAAGGAATTTTGCGCTTCAGTAAGAGAGGAAAATTAACCCCCAGATATATTGAACGTTTCCCAATTTTTAAAAGAATTGGCTCCGTATCCTATCAATTAGAATTGCCTTTGGCAATATCCAATATTCATAACATGTACGTCGATATATTTCAGATCCATCCCATACCATCAAATGGAAAAATGTTTCAGTTGAACCCAACCATGAATTTGAAGTATGTCCTATTCAAATTCTCGATCGCCAAGTGAAGTGTATCAGAAACAAGGAAATTCCCTTAGTTAAAGTACTTTGGGAGCATCAAAATCAACCAAAAGCCACATGGGAACCAGAACAAGGAATGAAGAATAAATACTCCAAGTTATTTCAAGGTAAAATTCGAGGACGAATTTTTTTTCTTCGGTAGGTAGATTGTCAGAACCGAAAATTTCTTAACCATAATTTACCTACAGCCATGATTAAAACCCTCATAAGGTGTGTAAAATCAAAAGTCTTCTAATAGGAAAGAAGATATGTTTAAAAACCTACATTTTATTAGTAACTTAGACCCCTTGAAGTTTTAGTAAATTACCAAAAAGCCCCTGAAAGTTTCAAAGTAAGATAACTTGAGATATATCTAACCCCTAACCCCCAACTTTACATTAAATTGATGCTTTAGACCTTAAGTAACATAAAATTATAGATTTAACCCTGGAAACTTTTTGAATTTACCAAACTACCCCTATGCTTTACAAAAAGTTTACTTTTAGGTTTATAAAAGAAAATATATAAACAATGAAGGACTAAATTCAAAACCTTTATTATTTATACTTCAACCCCTGTCCACGTGCTACCACACATCAGTATAAGAAGTTAAAAACCACATGAAACCACCAGAACCCATGTGCACCCCATTTACCCATAACCAAAAATTCACCTAAATTGTAACAAATCCACCTCCCTTGAGATCAAATCAAATTCTCTCGTGAAGTAGTATAACTAGCCCATGACCCTAGCAGCATAAACTTATCCCTCAATTTAGTTCAAAATCTTAAAATTTCGCCCAAACCAGGTATCTTATCATTTTCAATTCTGCAATTCTATTAGTTTTCTTCATAGTTAATATAGTTAGAACAAACATAATAAGAAGGTTTTTACATATAGAAGGCTTAGGATAGGAAATATTAGTAGAAACACCATTAAAGATTGAGATTTAATGGTGAGACTCACTATACCACCTTAAACTTTGATTTGAATCCAACTATAACTTCATTATAACCTAAGGATCTTGAGTGTAATGATTAAGATCCATGAATGTTCATGTAGAGCTCAAATCGATCAAAAGTATATTTTGAACTCAAAAATTCAAAATTCAAAATTCTCCATGTACAATCAATCTTTATTCCTGAAACCAAAACCAAACTACTCACACATATAGCAGAAACCAAACCCAATTCATAAGATATCTTTCCATACTCTAGAAATCCATAAAGATCAGGTCAAATTTTTAGAAATGAACACAATTTTGGAACTTGAATTATACCGAATGTCAATCCATAAAACTTATATATTTGGATTCCTCATGAAAAATTAGGTTAAGTTTGTTAAGGGACCATCTCAAATGGTATAAAAACGAAGGAGAAAACCTCGATAAAAAACAGAAACCCTAAAAAGTCAAAATCGAAAGGTTAATGATGAAGACTTTTTTTTCTGAAACATTGACCATGCGCGTGAGGGCGCATGGCCAAGAACGAATTTCTTATTTTTTTCTCAAAATTTTTATTAATTTTTTCTAGTCAAAACGGTATAAGATAAGAACATGTTTGGATAACCCTAGCTCAAGTTATGCAAAAACAAGGTTTTTACTTAAAGAAATTTTTCCAAAATTACAAATTATTCCTTATCAACTTTTCCAACTTATGAATTTGATCCCTAAACTTTGTCCATACACACATCAAACTATTTTAAGGTAAAAACTCTCTTGCACCAAAGTTTAATAATGAGCTTAAGTTCAGTATTTTAAACTCCCAAGATAATTACAAATAAGCCCCTGAAACATTGAAAAAGACAGCTTTAATACAAAACTGACTGATTAAACCCTAAATACTTATATACCACACATTATGTAATAGAATATTAAGCCCCAATTCTTCCAAATATTCCAGTGTGATAGCAAGCCAACCAAATACCAAGCAAGTAGGTTTTTCCTACCTTTTCAATATTATACTTTGCATATTTGAAATATTGTTATTGATATCACTATGTGATAGCCCCACTTAGTCTTAGTATGTGCATGTTATTATACTGTCATACTACATATTTTGTTAACCATCATCAATATTTGAATTACCACCAATATTTAAACTTAAGGATTAACTTTAACCCTTCTCATCTAATAATTGATATAATGTATCTTATTGATTCAGTTCCCCTACCACTTTGTGCCATTTTTACTATAAGCATCAATATTAACTAGGAAGTAGACTAACGTGTTATCCCACAAAACTTTCTGTAATACCCCGTATTTTTGGGCAATATTTATTTTTGGGATTAATTAATTAAATGAGAATTAATTGGGAATTAATCCGGATAAAATACTAGCGAGATGTAAGTTGGTATTTGACTATATTGAGTATATATGATGATATATGAATATTGAATTATGAAATTATCGTGAGATTGATATACGGCAATTTGGACATTTTATTGGGACGCGTGAGACAGTCGCGTCAAGATATAATTATTTTGATTATAAAAGTGAATTTAAATTATATTAACCGTATGGTCGTTTTGAGTACGCCAACGCGTCCGGAAGGGTCGAGATAGTCAGAAAACACTAGTCGGGGGTTTAGTTTGGGTCCCGGGGTATTTTTAGGCCATACCGACAACATATAGGGGTAGTTTGGTAATTTTGCATTTTTGAGAATTAAAAGTGACGAAAATTGGTAAATTACATCTGATGTGGATTTGACCCACTAAGCCACTAACCAACCCATGTTAACCCAATAGGCTACGTAGGTTATTAGTAGTTAGGCTTCTAAGTTTTTCCAAAAATAAACCCTAGCCACCATAGCCATTGGAGAAGAAGAGCTTGTTGAGAGAGAGAGAAGGAACTCTGCAGAGAAAGAAAGAGAACACTTCACAAATTCGTCATCAAAATCAGAGATAAACTTAAGGCAAGTGATTTAATTCCATTTAATTTTAGAGAATGTATCTTCCATGTTAGATAATTCAAATTTATGTTTGTTCTTGGAAGATAATGAAAAACCCATGAGTTTGGAAGTAGAATACTAAATTTTGATGAAAGGATGGCATGTAGAATCATATTTAGAGGACTAATCTGATGTTGATATATATTGTAAGACACAAAAACGGATTTGATTGGATAAATTAAGGATCTAAAACTTTTAGGGTTCATGTTCTCGAAAAATTGGGGAAAAGTGTAGAGACTTGTGATTTAATGATGTTTAGGACGAATTAATTCCTTAAAACATGTTAGGAGGTGACTTTAATATGTTTAGGATGAATTAGAGACCCTAAAACGTTGTTGGGACGAACTTTAGAAGAGGTTTGAGGTGTTAAAATGGATGAAAAACGAGATTGGAGAAAATCTGGGCCGAAACTGGTCCCTCATTAGAAGACCTCTCCAGGTCGTTCGAACGAGCTTCTAACGAGTTGACCAGTCGCTTCTAATGAAAGGAGATTTCGTTCGATACCTTCGTTCGAACGAGATCTCGTTAGAAGGCAGTTCGTTCGAACGAACTCTCGTTCGAACAGCCTCGTTCGAACGAGACTTCTAACGAGCTGGCAGTTTAGGCCTTTTTGGCCTGTTTTGATTTTGGGAGTCCCGTAAGCTTGTTCGAGGTTAGAGATAACATTCCTTTGATGGTGTATTAGCATATTTGGGACGTTTGGGATATAATGAGTAAATTACATAAGTGTGGATGCAATCAAATAGACCTTTGAGTCGAGACGTGAGTGCCTACTACGACGTGAGAATAAATTATGGCGCGTATAGATATGGACCGGGATTATATAAGTTGTATATATATTAAGTTGGTACGTGAATGCGATAAGTACTACAATTAAACTACGGGAATTACTAAGATGCGTGTTTACTTAGTATTGGTGTATGATTTGTATGTATGACATACCTACCATACTTGCTATCACGGGAGGTTTGCGTTCGCTTAGGGCCCTCTAATCCTTGTGTTGCCCGGATTTAGACTGGTTACCTCGATGAACATAGGTCAGAGAAAGACTTATTGGGATGTTAATAAGTCCACTGATCCTGGGAGCGTAGGTATGTGCGTGACCCATGTGATGTGACTGTGTTCGCCTCCACTATTTGTGATTTGTGTTATCTGAACGATTCCTGAGAGATTCGGAATACGTGATTCCTTATGTACGTGATGTACCGGGATGGATAGCAGAGTATGTGTGCACCGCAGCTTAGTCTCGGGGTGCTTATATTGTATATTTATGTTGTGGAAAAATATACGTTTAATAAACTGGGAACTTTCATATAGTATTGTGTGTATAACTATGGAATAACATAGAGGGATAATCTATAACGAGTTGTATTACTTCTGTATGAGAACCTGAATTTACGTTAAGCCCCTATTTAATTGCAATCGTTATTATGTTAATGGGAACCGAGTAATAAGGGTAGAATCTATGACAGTTTAGCTAGATATGATGTCACTTAGCTAGTGGTTAGATGGGTACTTACGTTAGGAGTGCACAGTTAGACGAGAGGTGAGGATTTCATGTGAGTGCACGTCCTAACATGTACTTTGCATTTAATGTTTTAAATGTTTTTAAAGCACTTGCAGGTTTTTAAAATATCTCCACATTCGGGCTCTGACCCGTTTGCTTTCAAATCTATTTTTCTTGTAAAACCATTTTAGGTGCCCAGCCACAAGGACACCATGCATAGGATACTCATTCAGATGACGAGCTGTAGCTGTTTGTGGAAGCTACAGGGAATTGCTTTTAGACGCTTCTATCATTTGCATTCCAGATTCAGTATCTATCAGTTGTAGGGCATGTTGCCCATTTCTATTAGAGACATCTTTCCATTTCAGTTTTTCAGACTTTGGCATGTATTGATTTAG
This sequence comes from Sambucus nigra, assembly GCA_949130495.1. Taxonomy (NCBI): domain Eukaryota; kingdom Viridiplantae; phylum Streptophyta; class Magnoliopsida; order Dipsacales; family Adoxaceae; genus Sambucus; species Sambucus nigra. The sequence goes on along the minus strand of OX422207.1, from coordinate 286,367,133 downwards.
TATTCAGTTTAGTTATTTCAGTTTGTGGTATTGTAGTGAGGAGTTTTCCTCCAGAATTTATTTACATTATGTGATGGTTATTCTATTTACTTCATTATGGTGAATGGTGTTATTATTCTTCATTACACTTGTTGCATGTTAATCAGACCTTAATTAAAATTTGGCAACTTACTTTTTAAATACTAGGTGGTTAGTAATAATAAAAATGGTTTTCCACAGTGATGCTGTTAACTGAGCCAACTTGGCATTTGGATTTAATTTAATAAAGGAGTAGCTACCCGGTATTTAATTAGTCGGGTCGTCACAGGTGGTATCAGAGCATCAGGTTCTAGTGTCCTTTAGGATCTGTACGGCTATTTTGTTTCCGCTAAGTTTCTTTGATATAGAGCCCTATATTTTAGGATTGTTGTACTCTTTTTGTGTATGCTTCGTTCTTCAGCTATTTTAAGTTTATAACTGCGAACTTATAAACTTCATTCTTATTTCAGATGCCTCCACGACGTGCACGACGAGTTCCCAGGGATGCAACGCCCGAACCCCAGCCCGCTCCAGTTCAGGGCATGATGAACGCCGCTGAGGTTGCAGCCATTGTAGCCCAAGCGGTAAATGCCGCAATTGTCGTAGTCCAGCAGGCACCACCTCAGGTGCCGGTTACCGCGCCAGTACAGGCAAATGCATTCCCGTCTGCTTGGGAGCGTGTACGTGACGCTTTTCAGAAAGCGCATCCGCCAGAGTTTGCAGGTAGCTCAGATGTGGTAGTCTCGAGCCAGTGGAGGAAGGATATACAGAGGCACTTGAGGATGTATGAGTGCGCGGACGTTCAGAAGCAGGTGCTAGCTACTTTTAAGCTAGTTGGATCTGCACTGCAGTGGTGGGAGTCTATTACCACCGTGGAGGAGAGGGATACTCTCACTATTCAGGACTTCTGGGTGCAGTTTGACCGCAAGTATTTTCCGTCCGCTGTTCATACGAAAATGAGGAGGAAACTGATGAATCTGAGGCAAGAGGGTAAGACCGTGGCCGAGTATGAGGCCGAGTTCAAAAATCTGTTGAATATCGTTCCGGATGAGATACCAACAGAGAAGAAGAAGATTGAGAAATTCACCGACGGGTTGACATGGAGGATCCGTCAGCATCTGTTAGGGAACCTTTCGTTGGCCACGTATTCTGATGTGGTTAACGCTGCTTTGTTACACTGCCAGGATCACCGCTTTCATATGGCCGAGGGCAAGAGATCCGGAGAGTCTAGCCATCAGGGCAGGACTGGAGGACATGGTGCCGGTGGGGCACAATCTGTTCAGGGGCAGAGACAGGGTGAGCAGGGTTCCCAGCAGGGGGATCAGAAGAGGTTCAGATCAGGGAATTATAGGCACGGACAGGGAGGTTTCCGTCAGGGCCATCAGGGTCCAAACGGCCATCAGGGCCAACAGGGGAAGAATGGGCAGCAGTTTCAGCAGGGCCAGCAGGGCCAAGGGAGGAACGGTAACGGCCACCAGGGCCGGGGACCTCAGGGGCAGAGAGGAGGGAACTTCCCAGGGAAGTTCTTTATTTGTGGCAAGACTGGCCATAAACGACAGGATTGTCCTGATAGGGGCAGGGCCCCACAGCACCAGCAGCAGGGTGCTAGCCAGGAGCCGCAGAGGCCTATGTTTCCCGCCGCTCTACCCGCACCGCCACAGATGGCAGCATTGCCACCCATTCCAGCAGTCCCAGTTCAGCAGGGGCAGCTACAGTATGGACGTGTCTATAACGTCCACCAGGCAGCAGTTCCACAGGCACCGCCCGCGATTGAGGGTACGTTTCCTATCCATGGCACTATGGGTCGGGTATTATTTGATACGGAGGCTACACATTGTTTTATAGCTACACATTTCACGAAAGCCTTAGGATTGTTAGCTACGGAAGAGAGCACAGTGACGGGTGTCGACTCACCATTGGGGAGTGGGTCACTTATTTTCTTTATATACCGGGGAGTAGGGGTAGAGATTGGTAGTCCGGTATTACCTGCAGATACGTTGGTATTAGATATGCATGTTCACGATGTGATTATCGGTATGGATTGGCTCGCTGATTATAGGGCCATGATTGATTGCTTCAACAGGAGCATTGTTTTTGCCATTCCGGGGCAAGAGATGTTTGTAGTGGCGATGCCTCGCCCAGAGGGAGGCTCGACCGCTCATTTGTATTACCTAGAGGAGGATACCTCTAAGGAGGTTGTGATTCCTTTAGATTCGATCCCAGTCGTTAGGGAGTATTCGGATGTGTTTCAGGAGATACCAGGCCTACCCCCCAGTTGAGAGATAGACTTTATTATAGACCTATTGCCAGATACGAGGCCTATAGCACACCCACCGTACCGTATGACTCCGGCAGAGATGCGAGAGCTACGAGATCAGATAGAGCAGCTGTTAGGTCAGGGCTTTATTAGCAGGAGTACCTCACCTTGGGGCGCTCTAGTTTTGTTTGTGAAGAAGAGGGATGGTTCACTGAGATTGTGTGTGGACTACCGGGAGTTGAATAAGGTCACGATACGGAATAAGTATCCGTTGCCTCGAATCGATGATTTATTTGACCAGTTGAGAGGAGCTTCTTTCTTCTCAAAGATTAATTTGAGATCGGGATACCATCAGTTGCGTATCAGGGAGGAGGATGTCTCGAAGACTGCGTTCTTGTCGAGATATGGTTCTTACGAGTTTCGTGTTATGCCTTTTGGTTTGACCAACGCTCCAGCAGTGTTTATGGACTTGATGAACAGAGTGTTCAGGGATTTCCTAGATCAGTTTGTCATTGTCTTCATTGATGATATTCTGGTTTACTCCCAGACAGAGGAGGAGCACGCCGAGCATTTGAGGCAGGTTTTGCAGACGCTGCGTCAGAACGAGCTGTATGCAAAATATGAGAAATGCGGGTTTTGGCTGAAAGAGGTCCAGTTTTTGGGACACATTATTTCTGACCGGGGGATATCTTTTGATCCGGGGAAGGTATCCGCGGTGAGGAAATGGGGACAGCCCACGACAACGACTGAAATTCGTAGTTTCTTGGGCCTAGTAGGATACTACAGGAGGTTCATTCGGGGATTTTCGAAGATAGCGGGTCCTTTGACACATCTGACTCGTAAGGGTGTGCCCATGCCTATCAGTTGGCATTCGATGAATTGAAGGATAAATTGACCTCAGCACCTGTGTTAGCATTGTCGAAACCGGGAGTTGAGTATTTGGTTTACACCGATGCGTCTTTGCAAGGGCTTGGAGGTGTATTGTAGCAGGAGAGACAGGCCATAGCTTATGCTTCCCGTAAGCTTAAGCCTCATGAGAAGAATTACCCCACGCATGATTTGGAGTTGGCGGCAGTAGTATTTGCCCTACGGATTTGGAGGCACTATCTTTTGGGGGAGAAGTTCCAATTGTTCACGGACCACAAGTCCCTACAGTACCTGTTCACGCAGAAGGAGTTGAATATGCGGCAGCGTAGGTGGCTTGAGTTTGTGAAAGACTACCAGTTCGACATCCAGTATCACCCGGGAAAGGCTAACGTGGTAGCAGACGCGTTGAGCCGTAGGCCAGCAGATGAAGTGGCAGAGGTGTGGAAATCCAAGTGGAAGGAGTTGGGACACCAGGATGCAGTGGCCCGATCTTTCATGTCTGTGATGACCGTTACACCGCAGATTGTCACGAAGGTAGTACGGGCACAGGCTAATGACTCGTTCTGTCAGGAGCAGATAGTTCGATTACTAGCAGAGGGAGCCGAGTCTTATACCGTCAGCTCAGACGGGGGATTATGCTTCAATGGGAGATTGGTGGTTCCGGAAGGGGAGAAATTACGACACGAGGTGATGACAGAGTCGCACGGCTCACGGTTCGTGGTACATCCCGGAGGGGACAAAATGTACCAAGACATGAGACGATAGTATTGGTGGAGCGGTATGAAGAGAGATATTGCTGAGTTTGTTTCGAAATGCACCACTTGCCAACTAGTAAAAGTGGATCATCAGAGACCGACAGGACTTCTACAGCCGTTGGAGGTCCCGGTGTGGTTGTGGGAGAGCATATCCATGGATTTTATCACGAGGTTGCCTACGTCGCAGAGGGGTCACGACTCCGTTTGGGTAATTATGGACAGGTTGTCCAAAGTCGCTCACTTTTTACCCGTAAGGACTGACTACACTACGGGACAGTATGCCCAGCTCTTCATTTCAGAGGTTGTGAGACTTCACGGTGTGCCCCTAAATATCGTGTCTGACAGAGACAAGATATTTGTTTCGCGGTTTTGGGAGAGTTTCCAGGAGGCCATGGGCACGGAATTGCGGTTGAGTACGGCTTATCAACCGCAGACCGATGGGCAGACAGAGCGCACGAATCAGATGTTGGAGGACATGCTACGCATGTGCATTATTGACTTTGGGGGTGGATGGGAGCAGTACCTTCCACTGGTGGAGTTTGCTTACAACAACTCCTATCAGTTCACTATTGGCATGGCTCCGTTTGAGGCATTGTACGGTAGACCTTGTCGTTCCCCAGTATGTTGGTTGGAGGTGGGGGACAACAAACTACTTGGGCCGGAAGTGATTCAGGATACTTCGGCGAGGATAGAAGTGATTCGAAGTCGCATTCGGGTAGCTCAGGACAGGTAGAAGAGCTATGCTGATGCGAAGGGATTTTTCAGGGAGTTCCAAGTAGGGGACCAGGTTTTGCTCAGAATATCTCCTATGAAGGGGATTATGCGTTTCAGGAAGAAAGGGAAGTTGGCACCGAGATATGTGGGACCATTTCCTATTATTGAGCGGATTGGACCGGTTGCGTATAGGCTTGGAATACCGAAACATTTACATCGGATTCACGATGTATTTCATATCTCCTCGCTAAGGAAATATCTTAGAGACAATTTGGCTCATTCTCATATTGCTTTGGAGTACATCGATCTCCAACCTGATAGCTCCTACGAGGAGGGGTCGATTGCTATTTTGGACCGAAGTGAGCGGAAACTGCGGTCAAAGATAGTCCCGTTAGTACGTGTTCAGTGGCGACATCATAATATCGAGGAGTCCACATGGGAGCGCGAGGATGAGATGCGCGAACGTTATCCAGAGTTGTTCTTACCAGGTACTTTCTAGTTTCGAATTTTGGGACGAAATTCTGTTATTAGGGGGGAAGTATGTAATACCCCGTATTTTTGGGCAATATTTATTTTTGGGATTAATTAATTAAATGAGAATTAATTGGGAATTAATCCGGATAAAATACTAGCGAGATGTGAGTTGGTATTTGACTATATTGAGTATATATGATGATATATGAATATTGAATTATGAAATTATCGTGAGATTGATATACGGCAATTTGGACATTTTATTGGGACGCGTGAGACAGTCGCGTCAAGATATAATTATTTTGATTATAAAAGTGAATTTAAATTCTATTAACGGTATGGTCGTTTTGAGTGCGCCAACGCGTCCGGAAGGGTCGAGATAGTCAGAAAACACTAGCCGGGGGTTTAGTTTGGGTCCCGGGGTATTTTTAGGCCATACCGACAACATATAGGGGTAGTTTGGAAATTTTGCATTTTTGAGAATTAAAAGTGACGAAAATTGGTAAATTACATCTGATGTGGATTTGACCCACTAAGCCACTAACCAACCCATGTTAACCCAATAGGGTACGTAGGTTATTAGTAGTTAGGCTTCTAAGTTTTTCCAAAAATAAACCCTAGCCACCATAGCCATTGGAGAAGAAGAGCTTGTTGAGAGAGAGAGAAGGAACTCTGCAGAGAAAGAAAGAGAACACTTCACAAATTCGTCATCAAAATCAGAGATAAACTTAAGGCAAGTGATTTAATTCCATTTAATTTCAGAGAATGTTCCTTCCATGTTAGATAATTCAAATTTATGTTTGTTCTTGGAAGATAGTGAAAAACCCATGAGTTTGGAAGTAGAATACTAAATTTTGATGAAAGGATGGCATGTAGAATCATATTTAGAGGACTAATCTGATGTTGATATATATTGTAAGACACAAAAACGGATTTGATTGGATAAATTAAGGATCTAAAACTTTTAGGGTTCATGTTCTTGAAAAATTGGGGAAAAGTGTAGAGACTTGTGATTTAATGATGTTTAGGACGAATTAATTCCTTAAAACATGTTAGGAGGTGACTTTAATATGTTTACGATGAATTAGAGACCCTAAAACGTTGTTGGGACGAACTTTAGAAGAGGTTTGAGGTGTTAAAATGGATGAAAAACGAGATTGGAGAAAATCTGGGCCGAAACTGGTCCCTCATTAGAAGACCTCTCCAGGTCGTTCGAACGAGCTTCTAACGAGTTGACCAGTCGCTTCTAACGAAAGGAGATTTCGTTCGATACCTTCGTTCGAACGAGATCTCGTTAGAAGGCAGTTCGTTCGAACGAGACTTCTAACGAGCTGGCAGTTTAGGCCTTTTTGGCCTGTTTTGATTTTGGGAGTCCCGTAAGCTTGTTCGAGGTTAGAGATAACATTCCTTTGATGGTGTATTAGCATATTTGGGACGTTTGGGATATAATGAGGAGTAAATTACATAAGTGTGGATGCAATCAAATAGACCTTTGGGTCGAGACGTGAGTGCCTACTACAACGTGAGAATAAATTATGGCGCGTATAGATATGGACCGGGATTATATAAGTTGTATATATATTAAGTTGGTACGTGAATGCGATAAGTACTACAATTAAACTACGGGAATTACTAAGATGCGTGTTTACTTAGTATTGGTGTATGATTTGTATGTATGACATACCTACCATACTTGCTATCACGGGAGGTTTGCGTTCGCTTAGGGCCCTCTAATCCTTGTGTTGCCCGGATTTAGACTGGTTACCTCGATGAACATAGGTCAGAGAAAGACTTATTGGGATGTTAATAAGTCCACTAATCGTGGGAGCGTAGGTATGTGCGTGACCCATGTGATGTGACTGTGTTCGCCTCCACTATTTGTGATTTGTGTTATCTGAACGATTCCTGAGAGATTCGGAATACGTGATTCCTTATGTACGTGATGTACCGGGATGGATAGCAGAGTATGTGTGCACCGCAGCTTAGTCTCGGGGTGCTTATATTGTATATTTATGTTGTGGAAAAATATACGTTTAATAAACTGGGAACTTTCATATAGTATTGTGTGTGTAACTATGGAATAACATAGAGGGATAATCTATAACGAGTTGTATTACTTCTGTATGAGAACCTGAATTTACGTTAAGCCCCTATTTAATTGCGATCGTTATTATGTTAATGGGAACCGAGTAATAAGGGTAGAATCTATGACAGTCTAGCTAGATATGATGTCACTTAGCTAGTGGTTAGATGGGTACTTACGTTAGGAGTGCACAGTTAGACGAGAGGTGAGGATTTCATGTGAGTGCACGTCCTAACATGTACTTTGCATTTAATGTTTTAAATGTTTTTAAAGCACTTGCAGGTTTTTAAAATATCTCCACATTCGGGCTCTGACCCGTTTGCTTTCAAATCTATTTTTCTTGTAAAACCATTTTAGGTGCCCAGCCACAAGGACACCATGCATAGGATACTCATTCAGATGACGAGCTGTAGCTGTTTGTGGAAGCTACAGGGAATTACTTTTAGACGCTTCTATCATTTGCATTCCAGATTCAGTATCTATCAGTTGTAGGGCATGTTGCCCATTTCTATTAGAGACATCTTTCCATTTCAGTTTTTCAGACTTTGGCATGTATTGATTTAGTATTCAGTTTAGTTATTTCAGTTTGTGGTATTGTAGTGAGGAGTTTTCCTCCAGACTTTATTTACATTATGTGATGGTTATTCTATTTACTTCATTATGGTGAATGGTGTTATTATTCTTCATTACACTTATTGCATGTTAATCAGACCTTAATTAAAATTTGGCAACTTACTTTTTAAATACTAGGTGGTTAGTAATAATAAAAATATTTTTCGACAGTGATGCTGTTAACTGAGCCAACTTGGCATTTGGATTTAATTTAATAAAGGAGTAGCTGCCCGGTATTTAATTAGTCGGGGTGTCACACTTTCTACATACGTATGAGTCCCACTTTAATTGTATGCATAACAAGTTACTTTTTCCCAAAAGTGTTGGGTTGACTGATTATTATTATTGGTTAACTGATGGCTTAACTACTTCTATACTCTTTAGTGAACTAGTAAGAATGGTATTATTAGTTCAAAACTCCTTGACTTTCTTTACATGATCCTAAATAAATTGGTAATAAACTGTATTTCTCAAACGGACTAATCAATATGGAATTATGAGTTCCAATATGTTAATATTCTTATAACCTAATAAGTATGGAATTACCATCTTATTATTGTCAAACATTTTAAAAACTAATTCTATATGCACTCCAACTCTCATTTATATCAATTGCATTGTTATAGAAGTCGTAGAACTTGCTTAGCATATTTGTTCTAATTCATTCCTTCTCCAGATGCACCAAGAGAAAGAGGATAGTATCTCTTCCCTACTAGAGATAGAAATCGATCATCTGTTTGCGTATGTGACCGTGTGGGCAGAGATTAAACCAGTTGTGAGCAAGGAGTGGTGATAAGCACCCAAAAGTGTCTATTTCATACCCCGAATAGATGCCTTTTAGTCGCTCGTTTTTAATAAAAATGACCTTATGTTCGTATTTATTTATTTCTCAGGTCAATACGCAGTTGCAGTACAAATAATGTTAAATCAGTACAATTGTAACTCAATAGCGGTCAAAAGCATCCATCGAAGAAATCAAGGAGATCGCGAAGTCTGGAGTCCAATCTGAGCTTGCCCCGATGTGATCCGATGCCCCGAAATAGTTCCGTAACCTTAACCTAGCCCACACCGAGCCCAGACCATTCCCCTAGCCCTGTGTGTGTTAAGTTTGTACCGTTATTATTTTTCTAAATTTTTATTTTGAGTCGTTTTATTTTTAGGATTTATTTTAGAATTATTTAGGATTTTTAGAATTTATTTGCATATTTTTATATTTTATTTTAATTAGTGTATTTTTATTTTTATTTTGATTTTGATTAGTTATTAGTTTTTATTTTATTAAGATTAGTTTTTAGGATTTCATTTATTTTTTTATTTTTATTTTTTTAGATTTTACCTTTTTAGGATTTTAATTTTTAGTTTAATAGATTTTTATTTTTATTTTTATTTTTATTTATTTTTAGTTTCATATTTTTTGAGTCTTTATTTTATTTTTAGAGTAGTATTTTATTTTTAGATTTTTAGTTTTATTAGTTTTGGATTTTTTTAGTTGTGTTAATTTTTAGGGGTACAAATTAAACACACAACACACTCACCCACACCCTAAACTACCATACACACTAACCTACACCCAAACTCTTCCTCACACTCACACCATAATTCCCATACACCACACACACCTAACCATCCCCAATATTATCTTCAACCATAACACCCACGATTCTCTCACCTCAAACCTCCATAACCAACATGAAACCCATCATCTCTCTCTCTCACCTCCCACCATAATCAAACGCAACAAAAACAACACTAAACACCTACTGCTCTACCCGAAACCGGCCGGAGCGCCCCTGCCCAGCCCAAAAACCGAGACCCGCCGGCGTCCCAACTCCGCCCCCGCCGCTGGATGGCTCCGACCCTAACCTCCTCATCTCCAATCATTAGGGGTGTGCACGGGTCGGTTCGGTTCGGTTTTGGACCGCAATTCAGACCGAACCGATCGGTTCGGTTTTGGAAAAAATCAGACCGAAATCGAACCGACGATGAAAAAAACCGCCGGTTTCGGTTCACATCGGTTTCGGTTCGGTTCGGTTCGGTTTCGGTTCGGTTTTAACCGATTTTCAGTTTTGGTCGGTTTTTTGTAGGTAGGTTTTCGGTTTTGGTCAGTTTTGGAGGTTGGTTAATGGTGTTTGGATATAAAAATAAAAGGTATTTAAGGGTTTTTTAATATATAATATTGATGTCGGTTCGGTTCGGTTCGAATCGGTTTTTTCTTTGTCTAAACCGACAACCGAACCGATATTGTCGGTTTTTTAAATCCTTAAACCGCAAACCAAACCGGGCTAAAAAAAACCGCCGGTTTCGTTCGGTTCGGTTCGGTTTTCGGTTCGATCGGTTTTTTTGCACACCCCTACCAATCATCTACGCCCTCCGGCGCCGGAACCTACTACCCCATATCCGGGCCAAACCCGACTTGCAAACCAAAAAAAAAAAAAAAACCACGACCAGATCCGAAACCCACCTTGCCCAAATCCCTTAAAAATCTGAACCATACCTTATCTAAACCCACGTACGTATCTTTAACTTAGCGAATTCAAATCCCATAAAATCCTCTTGCAGAAATCAAGATTGGAGCTTTTAAAAAGAAAGGAACATATCCTTTAAATAGACTCTCACCAGGAAACAAAAAGAGATGTAAAGAGAGAAAAACACTGTGTATATTATGTACAGTTTAGGGTCATAAAAAGTTTTAAAAAAAAAAAAAAAAAAATTAGTTTGGCTTTAGAATAATTTTTAGGTTTAGTTTTTAGTCTTCTTTTTGTAATCAAGTGCTGAAAATTGTGAAGAAGTTGGACGCGTGTCAAGGCACTTTTCGAGACAAATTTGGAAAAAAAATTGCGTATTGTATTTCTACCTTTTCTTTTTAATTTATTTTCTTCTTGACATATTATCTATTGTTGTTTATGCACACATGAGAATATTTGGCTAAACACCCCATTCAAGGGGTGAGATACACTGCGTATGATGTTAATTTAATTAATTAGTTTCTTTAATTTTATATTTCTAGGTAAATTAATTTTAACTGTCGCCAATTAATTTATGTGACGAGAGTTAGTAAATTAATTGAATGAATTAATATTTGAAATTAGGAATCGAACTACATATATGTTTTTCCGATATTTGAATATTAATTCGGTGTTGAAATTTGAAGATTGCTATTGTTTTCGTTAAATTGATCCTAACGGCTAATTTTCTGAAAATAATGTAGTCCTTATTTTTCATCGTGTGACATTTTTAAATTAATTTTTTGAAAAAGATTTTATTAAATTTATAATTTTAACGACTGTTGATGTAAAAAACTAGATTGCTTCTAATTATTTAATCACAGATAAATATAAATGAGACAAAGAATTTTAAAGTGGTTCAGCCTTATATGAATGGCCTACGTCCACTGTTATGTTATTGCTGAGTGTTTGGGAATTCTCGATTACAAGTACTATCAAGAATTTCCGGTCCCTTTGAATGAGGGTGGTACAATGTATTTATAGCCCTTAGGCTGTCATGTGAAAGGGTGATACATTAAATGATATACATATGATGGGATGATACATTTAATGCCCTTTAAGCGTGTGCGTCAATGATAAGCATTCAATGAATAGTTGAACTGTTGATTATCTGGTAATCAATGCTATGGCCGAGATGCAGCTCGGACCGCCTTAATTGCTCGGACCGCCTGAGCTTCATGATATTCAAGAGTTCCTCGGAGAGGTCTGAGTTCCTCGGAGAAGTCTGTGTTCCTCGGTGAAGTCTTTTCCTCGGAGCGTTGTAGTTCCTCGGAGAGAGTGTGACTTGGTCGGGGAAATAAACTTCCTTGTTGCTATTGTGCCATGTAGATTGACACGTGTCTTCTTCTGATTCGTCTATATCGAGATATTAATTTTGGTATCAACAACGAGAGTTTGATTATCGATTTAATATTATCTCGAAATATCTCAAATTAATAAATTGATAAATTAAAATAATTGAAAATGCAGTGTAATTCCATCTCTTGACCTTCTCACATTATTTGACACTCAGTTGCACACTCTTTTTCATCATTTAGTATAATTTTTAGCATTTATTAGCAAATTTTTCCCTTGAAATTGTTTTTAAAAAATAAAAAAAATATTTTCATAAAAAAATTGAAATTGCACGTTTTCACATTAATTGTTTCACCTTGAAAGTTGGATTGATACCCGTACTTAACGCAATACGAGTTATTTTTAGACAAATTTTGTAGGTACTCAAGGGAATTTTGAGAGTGACTTTTGCACAACAATGATACATACACAAAAAAGCTAGTTATCGCTTTTCAATTTTCTATATTATCGTGTGTACTAAAAAAAATAACTCACCCCTACGGTGGCTCAACCCTATGTAGACCTATTAATAATATATAAAGTTATGTTATTCCCCCTTAGCTTTGATTCATTGCCTTATTTGTACTTCTTGTTCATTCATACCAAAAAGCAGGGTGTGACATTATTACTGTACTTTCTGTTCTAAAAAGGGACATTTAGAGAAATTTTGTTATAAATAATTAAATTTAAACATAAATTTTAAAAATGAAAATAATCCCACCCTCAAGAGTAATAAAGACAAATTTGTTGATATAAAGACTTTTTATTATAACTTTTGTTCTAAATCTGATTATTTAGAGCAATTTCGTTTTAAAACTTTGAATCTAGATAGAAAAAGGGAGAATGTTAAATAACGTAACATACTTGTTAATGTCAAGCCTTATGCTAGGCAGATGTATTAGTGTGATTTTTGTCTTAGAACTGATCATCTGGGGAGATTTTGTTATAAACATTTAAATTTAAACAGACAAAGTGGTAAAGATAATATGCTCAGGATCTCTTTTAAATCTAAATTTTGTTAAGAATCGCCCACCACTTAAGTCTATTCCTGCCTATACAAAAACTATTTTCCCAAAATTTAAGCCTAGATGGATTAGGAAAGAAGTCTTGTGTTACCAAATGAGGTGTAACGATGTCCCTAACTAATTCGTTGTATTTTTGTTTGTTAGTACTTTTTATCTGCATATTTTCTTGTACTAACTTTTGTTTTGTAGGATTCTTTCCTACCATTTATCCATTTGAGACAAACAGAGGGAGAATTTGAGACTCTTATTGTACTCGTACTCTTATTTTTTTAATTTCTTTTTGAGTGGTATAGGACACAAGCTGTTAGTCGAGTCATGTATTCTTCCTTCTTTAGGACGCATGATGTTAGTTGAGTGATGTACTCCTTTTTTTTGGACTCATATTATTAGTTGAGTTATGTATCTGCTTACTTGTTTGTTTATTCTATTGAGTCTCTTCTTAGTTTGTCTCAAAATTGGCCAAAGGGGGAGATTGAAAACACACTAATTTTTATTGGTTCAATTTTGAGACAAATTTTTATTTTGAATTCCTTTATGATTCTCCATTCTATTTCTTGGCTAAAAAAAAATTCTGTATAATTTTAAAATATAATAACAAAATTGTTTAATTTGTTTTAATATTCAAATTATATTTTGTTCATATTCATACCTTATGTGTATTTAACTTAAATAATTTATATATTATAGATTATGAGTTCTAATATTTTTCTAGTTTTTTTGATTAATTTTTTATGACTCTTATATAATTTTTCAACATTTTAAAAGAGTTAAAATTAACATTTTGATTAAAGAAATTATTTGTTTAAATATTTATTTTAACACGATATAAAACGACAGCGTTTTCATTTTGTTTGTGGTTATTGTGTGGCGATACGTGTAGACATGTATGGACCAATCCTAAGGGAGCGTGGATCTCACGCGGGTTGACTATGCGTGAGTTGGCACAAGTTCTTTCACTCGACCGTTGTGTCTACCATGGCCTTACCATTTTACCACTACTGTTCATCTGCCTTATTACACATGAACCCTTGAGATTGTGCTTCCTTTTCTACCCTTATCTGCCTATGGTTCATTACCCATTTGCCCTTATGGCTTTTGATAATTACGGACAAATAAGAGCCATTTCCTTCAAGCCTATAAATACCAGGCATGGGGTCTTTCAAAAATTAGAGTTTTAATTTACAATTTCAGGCCAAATGCTACTAAAATATTTCTCATTTTCTCTCCCTAAATTCCTATTTGTGTTCTACCTTACTTGAGAGATTTTCTTTCTCCATTCCTACTACTACACTATACTGATCCCCATATATATTTTTTGGGATAATTTCTGAGTGTGACTTGAAATGTCTGTTGATTAATTTTGGGTTTTGAAGATTTGGTTACAGCTACTTGTTTGGAGTTCGGGGGATGCACGTTTTTTAAGTTTCGTGTGAAACAACTTGTGTTGTTGGTGGGTTTGTTGCTGCTGGTGGGATTATTTGACTATGTTGGATCTCAAATATTTGAATCTTCTCACTTTATTTTTTGAATAAACCTCTGCTAGTAATCTCTTAAAACATCTCCTAACGATATACATATTTATATATAGTTAATCAATATATATACTTATATATTTTCTTTGTGTGTGTTAGTCCTTGCATGTTTCTCAAAGATAATCAGTATTTTAGATCTAAATGCTTTTAGGTTATTTGTGATGAATAACTGATGTTTTGGGATTGCTGAGTAATTTTTTTTTCTTAGGGCCTTTGCATTTTATACATTGTCCCTAAACTAATTTTTTCAAAACACGTCTTAGATAATTTTTTTTGTTATACCTAAAATTGGAATTTAGTCACTTAGTAAGAGTGTGTGTCTAGTTGGTTCAAAATTATTTCCATACTATATTTCGTGTTTTCTTCTTTAGATAAGATCTCCTTGTTTATAGTATCTAAATTGTTGTTAAGGATTTTGGTTATCCTTGCATCTCTAATTAAGGGTTGATCTCTAAGAATCCAACTTTTGTCTAAGATTGTAACATTTAAAAATTGGACATTGGTAATTTTTATGCATATTTGTTCTTGTGTTCTCATTAATTCTGTATTTGGACTTAACTCAATGTAAGTGAATTTTTTTGTTTATTTTAAACCAGTATAACTTTTTATGAGCTGAGTGTTACACATTTATCTCTTCCTCATTTTACTAGTACTGAATATAGTTACATGACACCTATTTAAGTATTTCATATCCTAAGAGTGGTGTTAGGTTATTTTTATTTTATTTTTAGTTGTGTAAAACATATTTTAGGGATTTATTTCATTCTATTTTATTTTGGACATTTACACTTAATTGATTTATATTTTGGATTTAATTATAACTGTTCATAATAAATTTACTAAAGAAGTCCTTGCATGTGTCTTACAACATAGTAATCCTTTTATGTTTTGATTAAACCAACCACTTATTATTAATTATTGTTGTTGTATGCAACTACACTGGTACTCTAGTGTTGGGTGTGAGGTCGTGTGTATTCATAAGTTGTCACTTCCTTAGGTTGTTTTGTAAGATTCGATTATTGTGGGGTTGTTTAGTTTGTATTGACCAAACTATTTCATTTACACTTGTATTTATGTAATCTATACTTAAACATTGGTATTAGTGGACTTGGGTGAGTGCGTGGTCTTGGAACTAAGGGACTCGAGGTTTTTCACTTTGTTGATTTTCTATTGAACAAATATCATCTACCATCCACTTTTCATTATCCCATTCTTAAAGAATATTTACTTAAAGCATCACCATTTATTTACTTGTATGTGTGAGTTCTTTCAATTTTTAAACTACTAAAGGTTTTTATCAAAGAGTTAAAAGAGTTTATTAAAATCTAGTCACTTTTGTTTGTTAGGTTGTTTCAACTTTTATTCTTTCTTATACCCATCTAGATGCATGCTTAAGACAAGACAAAAATTGGTAAAGCTGTTCCACTCACTTTTGTTTGTTAGGTTGTTTCAACTTTGCACCGAATAAAATCAAAGTGTTGTTACTTTTGTTTGTTAGGTTGTTTCAACTTTGCACCGAATAAAATCAAAGTGTTGTGTGGAACAGCTTTACCAATTTTTGTCTTGTCTTAAGCATGCATCTAGATGGGTATAAGAAAGAATAAAAGAAACAAACCAAAAGATAGAGATGTATAAGGAAAATCCATAACGAAAAAAACCTCGAATGGTCAAGCCATACAAGTGCACTACGATATAGGTCTAGTTACAAGGATAAATTAGACTTACTCACAGACTCGACACCTTCAATACTTGGCGTGCTTAATCATCCCTTGTCAACTTCTTCGTAACCGCTGGTAGACGGCTTCCAAAGGCCACACAATGCAGGTGTGTTCCCTTATCTTGGTATCCCATCGATCTTACTTGTCTCATGACTAGTCTAACCACTGCTCAACACAAGCTCGATTTCCCCTACTTGAAACGTTCACAGTATGAAGAGTAAACCAGTATGGTGCAACACAGAAGAGATAAAAAAAAATACAAATATAGGATTCTTGGATCTCAAACTTGGGTGTAAACTAGGGTTTACGAGGCACAAGATATAACTAGGAAAATAAATTTCGCAAAAGACCACTCTAAAAATTCATGAGTATTTATAGAAAACGCATTTTTTGAGGTAGCAAATTTTTTGAGAAAAATCATTCGAAAAAAACATATGGTTCGTTCAAACGAAAAAAATATCTCGTTCGAACTAACAAAAAACTCGTTTGAATAAACTTGCCAGTCTCGTTTGAACTAGCTTCGAATGAGCTTCGAAAAAATATATTTTTGGTCAATAGAAATTTCTCATTTGATGTTCATTTGAAGGTTGTTCTAACGACATTACATCTCGTTCAAATGAACTGTATAAACTCGTTCGAATGAGAGAAAACAAAAAACTATTTTTCTTTTGAGTTCCATTTTATGAAAAGGCTTCAAATAATTTTATAAAACAACATCAAAACTAAATCTAGGGATCAAATATAAATATGTATTCATACCTTCATTGAGATCCCTCGAATGATGAAGATGAAACTCAACACGTAACCCAATGCATCCTCAAGTCCTAACCAAAGACTCAAATAATTTTTGCCCAAACACGAAATAAAGACAATACATATAAATTGAATCGATTCAAAAAAATTTCCTTAGAGTTATAATTATAGAAACAAATTTTTTACATAATTTATGCATTAGGTCGATTTTATTGATAATTTAATTGAGTTGGTTATAGATTAATTTTTTAATCATATGGAATATGAAAATATGATATTAATTTGTATTTAATTGATAAGAATCGTGGAGAATTAGGTATTTAGTTGATGAATATTGAATCTAGGGTTCTCATGTAAAGAGTAAGGAATTATGTTAATTGAATTAGAATTATGGTTTAAACCTGAGATGTTATGTTAAATTATTGAAATAATTATCTTATATTATAAATTAGTGATTTACAAAGATGATTATAAAGGATTTGAGTATGAACCATTGTTGAACCTACATCTATATAAATTTTTTATACAGGCTTAAAAATGGCCAATGGAGATCTTAAAAATAACTTATATTAACTTAACTTAGGTTAAGCTATTATATCGCTGAAAAACACAAAATCCTCACCCTAGAGATTAGAAAGATATAGTTGGATTTTGAAATAAATTTTGGTTCATTGAATAGGAAAAAGATTTAAGATATTTTATAAGAATAAGTGAAGATTCATTTTCTACACCAAATTAGGATTTATCATCTACAATACACAAGGCGAGAAATTATGTCCACTTTTCCCATTTGATTTGAGTAGGCTATAGGAAATAACATGTAATTGAATCTAAGATAGAGAAAGATTAAATTATATTAAGAAATTTTAATTTAGAGTTGAAATGATATGTTTTGAATCTTTGAGGAACATTAATGGAGTTATAATGCTAGAAGTAGGTTTCTTACATAATATATGCATTTGGCCAACTTCATTGATAATCTCATTGTGTTGTTCATAGATTCATTATTTAATCACATGGAATATAAATTTTTTATATTTCTTTGTATGTAATTAAAAAGAAACAAAGAAAATTGAGTATTTAGTTGATGAGTATTGAATCTCGGGTTCATGTGTAGAGATTATGTAATTGGATTAATTGATGTAGGATTATGCTTTAAACCCGAGCTGTTATGTTGAACCTTGTTGGGAGATTTAAGTATGGACCATTGTTTTTGAACATATGGTTTATAAAAATAAAAATTTAATAAATTACTAGATTTTGATTATATGCCCCTATTAATTTTTTAGAGGATGTTTAGGTGAGGCTTTTTGAACCTTGAAACTTGCATTACATTGTTTGGAATTAATAGGTATTATTTGGGACTCGATCTGTTAATGTTGGAGGGTGATTTATAAAAGTTTTAGAACCTATTTTTTGACTTTCCAAGAACCTGAGTAATATGGGGTGTGGTCGGATTTATCCACGTTGGATGAATTTACTAGTTGGGGGTTTTAGGATGGGTTTTGTTGGGATTTTGTTTTTGTGTTTTTAGAGCATATTAGATTTTATTTTGGTCCATATTAAGAGGTTTTATATGGTTAGCGATGGGAAACTCAACCTACGACATAATATATGCATTTGGCCAACTTCATTGATAATCTCATTGTGTTGTTCATAGATTCATTATTTAATCACATGGAATATAAATTTTTTATATTTCTTTGTATGTAATTAAAAAGAAACAAAGAAAATTGAGTATTTAGTTGATGAGTATTGAATCTCGGGTTCATGTGTAGAGATTATGTAATTGGATTAATTGATGTAGGATTATGCTTTAAACCCGAGCTATTATGTTGAACCTTGTTGGGAGATTTAAGTATGGACCATTGTTTTTGAACATATGGTTTATAAAAATAAAAATTTAATAAATTACTAGATTTTGATTATATGCCCCTATTAATTTTTTAGAGGATGTTTAGGTGAGGCTTTTTGAACCTTGAAACTTGCATTACATTGTTTGGAATTAATAGGTATTATTTGGGACTCGATCTGTTAATGTTGGAGGGTGATTTATAAAAGTTTTAGAACCTATTTTTTGACTTTCCAAGAACCTGAGTAATATGGGGTGTGGTCGGATTTATCCACGTTGGATGAATTTACTAGTTGGGGGTTTTAGGATGGGTTTTGTTGGGATTTTGTTTTTGTGTTTTTAGAGCATATTAGATTTTATTTTGGTCCATATTAAGAGGTTTTATATGGTTAGCGATGGGAAACTCAACCTACGACTTTTAGGCTATTTCTTTTGGTTCGGTTGCCAATAGAATTTGAACACCAATATTGAATTTTGTAGCATATTATTAGTGATATATATCAACTACCGCACAACCTACGGGTATGTAAGAGTGCTATAATGATTTAATGTCGATTGGCGAGTGTTTTGGTAAGGTTGGGATACATGAGTAGAGTAAGCCTAAGATACATTGGGAGGTACCAAGATTATAGTATGACATTAAGAACTATAGTGTAGTAGGGGTACTACATTTTTATATTAAAAGTGGAGATCACTATTTTAGAAATTTTGATTTCCATAGGTACTACATGTAGGCCCTTAGAGACAAAAAAATAATTGGGTTAGATTGTGCATCCAAAATGAACATCATTTTTAAGTTTCATGTAGTTATGGTACTACAAAGTCTTATCCATGGTAAAAATACTTTAAATACATTGTGGAATGTCAGTTTGATGTATTTAGTTTCGCGGGCATTAAGTTCATGTATATACCTTTTATATATATGCATGATTATTATTTCTTTGTGTGGGTTTAAACTTTTGGAAATGTGATATCCTTTAGTAAGTATTATTGTGGTCACAAGAGATCCTAGGTGATAGGTAGACCTTTATGGGATTTGTTTGATACGATGGGATGTGTAAATGACTGTTATGTTTTATTTTGTAGTGTGGATTCCAGCTGTATTGTGATTGGGTGGTGTGAATGTAGGATATACTTGTAGATGGGCAAGGTGAGACCAAATTATTTGTATGCTTATTTGTGGTGCTTGAGGTGTGTGAGATCCTCAGTTATTGATTATTGAGAATACGGTTGGCGATGTGCTTATGTGTTATTATTTATGGTCTTATACTCATTGGACCTTGATGACTAGATGAGCTAGATATAAGTGTACCTTAGGGTCATTGTCTGGATTTCATATCCCATCCAAGGATTCTAGTTTCTGTTGGAGCTAAAAGATAGTGGAGTGTTATGACATTGCAGGATTTATGGTAGATATTAGTATCCATCATGTAGGCATAGATATTTGGAGATAAAATAATATATTAATGGCTATTGTTTAGAGTATATGTTAGGATGCTATAATCCTGATATTTTGGTTTATGGATAGCATAGTGGATTTGGGATCTTTGGTGATCATACTTTAGAATAGAGTTTACTATTAACAACTACACCTTATGTGATATGACTATAGTTACTATTTTATAATGAGACGTGAGACACTATAAATAAGATTAAGGTTATGATTTTATTTTGGATTTATTTATGTTTATGCATCTTGAGAATTGCATGAAATTTTGTATATTATAGTTTTGTCTCTAATTGAGTTTATGTAGATGATTTCTTCTAATAGGATTGATCCTTGTTTTGTTGACTAACATATTCAGGTTTTGCTATGGGGACTAATGGTTGTGCATAACAATGATAATTTTATGGTGTGGATTACCGTAGAGGATTTTGAGTATAGATTCTTCTTAGTTGTAGTTCCTATATTTTGTACGATTGTATTTATATTTTAGGTGATCGGTATGCATTGAGATATTTATTATTACATTATTTGTAACTGTTTCATTTATTTTACGACAATTTCATATTGAGACTTTGTGGATACTATGGAGTTTAGTGTTGTCGGATTGTATTGTTTGAGATTTCAATATTTGATTAATTTGTAGTTTTTACGTTATTCTGCATTGTTAAAATGCTATTAATTTCTTCACACTTATACATTAAATTTTTATGGATGATCACCCAAATTATAGAATTAATGGGGTGTCGTAGATGGAATTAAAGCATGGTTTATAGCCTTATGGTCTGTTTCAACTTATTCCATTTACTGTTGACTTTTTAAAATATCTATAAAGCTTATCTTAGGATTTTGTACTCCGATTTCTAAATGTGTGTCGGTGTTGTTTGGTTCCATATGAGTAATTGGTGAATACAAGGAGCTCTGAAGTTTATAAGGATCAATACAATGAGGATTCATTAAAGAATTGAGAGAAAAGGCGATTAAAGTTGTTGACCAAAGAGGTCTCCCACACTTTGTGGGGATGCTTAAGTAAATTGTCGTACTTGGAGTTATAACCAAGTTTTAGAGATTTTCATAAGCACATATAGTTGGTGTTCTCCAAGATGTGCTAACTTATAGATATAAGAAGACCCGATGAGCTTTTTCGAAAAGTAACCCACCAGAATTTTAGCATTTTATGTATTTTGTAGTTTCTTTCATTGAAGAGGGGTTATGCAAAGAAAACTTCATACGATTAAGTGCTAAGGTGCAAAAGTACTTGAATCTATTCTCACTATCGAGATAAGTTTGATGATAAATATTTTACGTATGTGATTCAAATAGCAAAGGGAAAGGATTTTATTACCTTGGAGAATTATCACTATACGGTTATGGAGTATGAGTTAAAGTTACTATATTTTTATATATTGCACCTGAGGAGGTGGATATAAAAGGGGAGAAAAACAATTGCTTTTGTTGGTGGGTTGAGTTGATCGTTTAACATACATTATTGTATAATTTGTTTTACAAATCTTATACTCAAATAGTTGATGCAAAACTTATACATAGTTAGGGAAAAAGAGAGTCTTGAGGAATTAAGAATGATAAACAATTAGCCCCATGCTCATATTTACATATGGACCACCGAGAGTGTCCATGTTAAGAAGTGAGAGAAATGTCGCAGATGACGAGATGATCCTTGAGGGAGGAGCTCCCAAAGAGAATTTCATGGATATCGTTACATGGGAATAGTGTATTAGAAGGTAGTTAAGAGTTGTTTAGAAGTAGATTTGAGGATTTATGGGCATGAACCATTGATTGGTTAGCCGTTGCATATGATTTATGGAAATTTTTACAACCGAAGCGTGAGTGGAAGCTATTGGTTTCACATGGATTTTTTGTTCACACCTCACCTCAAAAGGAGTAGATGCGGCTGTGTGTGAATGAGATAATATCTAAAAAAATTTACAACTTATTAAAGTCGTCTTTAGTTTCCATTTCAATCAATCATACTATATGTGACACCCCGCTTGATTAAATACCGGTTGATCAGGCTTTTATTAAATTAAAATAGAATATCCAGATTGGTTCATTCTTATCATCACTGTCAATAAAATTTTTAATATATACAAACCACCTAGTATTTGAAAATATGGTGTCAAATTTAATCTTTTTATTAGCATGCAATGATTTAAACAATTAAACAAAGTAAATATCACATTGACCATGATAAATTAATCAACACCACAAATAGTGATATACTGAATCAAATAAGACATGACCGGAGTAAACACCCCAGTCTAAAACTCTAATACAATAATCCATACAAAAACTATATCCATAGTTGAATAATAAAAGAAATACAATGTCTCTGAAAACCACTGCTAATAGAAGATGGGCGACATGCTCGACTGAGATAAACTAAAGGATGCATTAGTTCTGAAAGGAATGGAGGCGTCTACCAAGTAAGTCCTGAAATCGACCACAGTAATGGAAAATGGAAATGAACTCCTAAGTTGGGCCTCCCTGTGGCTGGGCACCTAAAAATGGTTTTTACAAAAAGGAATAGATTTGGAAAATGGGTCAGAGCCCGAGTAAAAACATTTAAAATTTTGCAACTATTTAAAATGCATATTTAGCAGATATTATAAGCATGTTAGGTTCACGGCTCTCACTTGAGGTCCTCACCCCTAATCTAGTGTGCACGCCTAGCATATACTCCTAACATGTCCTAGTATGCTACCCCACCTAACTAGTTCGAATTAAATCTATGGCCATACCGACTAACTCTTGGTGCTTTTTTGTATTACCCATACAATATCTATTGATGTTCCATACCGATTTGACATGTTTAAATTCCTCAATTCAGATCTCATGTATTTAAATTAATTTAGATATAATAATCTTTCTCATCTACTAAGTACATAAAGTAGATTTAAATCACAAGTATATATATATACAAGTCACTATAATTGCATATATACTGATATAGCACCCCTAGGCTGAGACCTGTGGTGCATTCATACTCTACTATCATGTCATGGTACGTCACGCACTGTATAAAGGACTATTGGTTCTGTATTTCTCTCGACCCATAAATACAAATCACATATATTGGAGGCAAACATAGTACCTAGACAAATGGGTCACGCACATACCATCGCCCCCATTCAACCGTCGAAACTATCATACTCTCAGATAACACATATTCAAGGTCCTACATTTTGGGTACAAGTTTAAAATTCCCCCAATGGTCTCGTCAGGATAAGACCGTCCACGAAGTGAAACCTCCCCCCAATAGCAAGTAGCTTAGGTATGTCATACACATAAGAATCATACAATAGGTATACACACAACCTATATATTTTTATCCTCAGTATAGGAATACTCCCGACCTATATTACACATCCCATATGAAGTATGTGTGTGTGTATATATATATATATATATCCCTCGAATATCCCATGTATGACTAATCATTAATTATACTTATCGTCACATATTTCTGAATATTCCTCACCGTTCGAAGTGTGCCAATTATTCTTTAACATTTTTAGTACGTAACTCACTCATCTCCTACTAGTCTAAGTCTTTGTTCTCCCCGGCCCCTAGAGGTACTATAGAAGTTTCCAAACTAGGTTTTATCCCACAATTATACCTAATTAGTATTTATCCTTAAATCCTTCTCACATGACTAAACCTCAAGGTCACTCTTGGCCTACTGATATTTTAATTTAATTCTCTTTATTCTTAAAATTCATTCCCAAAATTAATTCGGTCATTTCCCACGAGTTCTAATCAAAACGGGAAAAAATTGCCAAAGTTGGGCAGCCGAATCGCTTTGGCCTAGTCCAGAGTCGATTCGCCCCTACAGGTCTCATCTTTTACCTCTGAACCGCTACGGGTTTCACCATTTTTAGACATGCCAAACTCTATTAATCACTCACAAACTCCCAAAAAATCATATTAAATGTTATACCAACATATATAAACAATTTCTAGCGTAGAAGATTCATTAAATCATCAAAGTTACTCTAAAAATCAAATTACTTCAAGATTATCTCTTAAAAACCCTAGTTCATCTTATATAATTAAGAACCTTTAAAAACCCATATTTATTCATGTTATATTATCATAATATCATACAATTCATCATGCTACATAAAGGATTCAATCTTAACCTTAATTCAACCCAAATCATAATTTAATTCTTTAATTTAATCATCAAAACTCAAGGATTTAATATAATGGACATCCCATTCTAACATGAATGTTATATCCTATATGAGTTAAGTAAGATAAATACTTGCTTTGTTATGGAGGTATGATTCTCTGTAGAAAATTGGTATGGTTGCAATTCTCTCCTTCCGATCTACGCGATGGTGGTATTGGTGGTGCAAGAGTAGTGTTTTATGGCCTTGGGACTCTCTCTCAGGACTCTCCTTCTTACTCCCTTGATAACCTCTCCAAGTTCAATTCACGTAAACCTAAATTATCCGATTCCTAATCTGATTTACACCTCTTAAATTCGTGGGTCTCCTTTCCTAAAAAATACAAATGACTAAAATACCCTCTCGGGGTGTCGGTTTGGCCTAAAATTGCCCTAGGACCCAAACTAAACCCTCGGTTACACTTTTTTGACTATTTCGACCCTTCCGGACACTTTGGCACACTCGAAATGACCATAAGGATGACTTAAAAATAAATTACTTTTTATTTCCTTAAATTGAGTCCCGACACAAATGACACGTGCGTCCCGACTAAATTACTGTAATTGTCATATTTTCACTCAGGACAATTATAATCTTTTCATATCATAATTATTACTCGTTCATTAAGTAATATTCAATATAAGTAAATATTAATCCTAATCTCGCTAAATAATATTCATTATACCGGATTAGTTATTCCAATAGTTTAATTAATCCAAATTTAATTTGCAATTAACTCAATTATAAAAATCATTAAAAATACGGGGTGTTACATACTTCCCCCCTCATAAAGGAATTTCTTCTCGAAATTTGGAAAAAGAAAACACCTTGTGTGAACAACTCTGAGTATCTCTCATGTATCCCATCCTCTTTCTCCTAAGTAGACTCATCAGCATTATGATGTCCCTACTAAACATGTACAAGTGGCACTACCTTCGACCTCAATCTACTCTCACTATGGTTTAAGATATCGAATGTTCTCTCCTCGTACAAAATATCAGGCTGTAAGTCTATCTCCTCTAGTACAATGTGGGTGTAAGAAAACTTATCTCGTAGGTATCGCAATAACGAAGAAATATGAAACACATCATGAATATGGTTCAAGTGCTCCGGCAACCCAAGTCTATATGCTACGGGCCCAATCTGCTCGATAATAGGAAATGGCCCAACGTACCTTGGTTCCAATTTCCCCTTCTTCCCAAATCTCATTATCCCCTTCATAGGAGACACATGCAGTAGCACCTGATCCCCCACATCAAACTCCAAAAAGGACCTTTTAGCATCGGCATAACTATTCTATCCGTCTTGAGCTATCCGTATACGGCTCCGAATCATCTTTATCCTGTCTGAAGTTTCCTGAATCAACTCTGGACCGAGTAACTTGCTATCTCCCACCTGTAACCAATAAGCTGGTGAATGACACGGTCTACCGTACAGTGCCTCGAATGGGGCCATGCTAATAGTAAACTGGTAGGAGTTATTATAGGATAACTCCACCAGCAAAAGATATTGTTCCCAACCTCCCCCGAAGTTGAGGATACACATACGTAACATATCTTCCAACATCTGATTAGTCCTATCCATCTACCCGTACATTTATGGGTGATAAGTTGTACTCAATCTCAACTTGATACCCATAGACTACTAGAACCTCTCCTAAAATAGAGATATGAAAATCTTGTACCTGTTAGACACAATGTCTAAAGGCACCCCATGCAATCTAACTATCTGAGAAATAAAAATCTGAGCGTACTATCCTGTAGTGTAATCCATCTGAACTAGTAGGAAGTGAGATACCTTAGTCAAACAATCCAATATCACCCATATGGAATTGTGACCACTCTTTGAAGTAGGTAACCCGATAATAAAGTCCATGGAAATGCTCTCCCATTTCCACATAGGAATCAACTCCTGCTAGTCTCTGGTGGTCCACCTTTACTAGCAGACAGGTGGTAAACCTCGAGATGAGCTCAGTGATGTATCTCTTTATCCTACTCTAACAGTACTGTCGTCTCATGTTTTGGTACATCTTATCCCCTCCAGGATGTACCAGAAATCGGGACCCGTGTGCCTCTGCCATCACAGTGTGTCGTAAGTCCTTCCCCTCAATAACTATCAATATCCCATTAAATCGCAAACCTCCCTTTGAACTAATGGAGTGCGACTCAAATCCCCGGGCAAAAAGCTGCCTAATCCTCTCTTGAAAAAATGGATCTGTTGCCCGCGCCTGCACCACCCTCGTGACAATCTAGGGTGTAAGGGTCATAACTGATATGACTGATCTGGAAACTGCATCCTGATGGCCTATCTCCATCCATTTTTATTTCCACACCTCGACCACCTCCCCCACTGGCCTACGGCTTAAAGCATCTACCACTACATTGTCCTTCCCCGGGTGATATTGGGTTTCGAATTGGTAGTCCTTCACAAATTCAAGCCACCCGCGCTAACGCATATTTATCTCTCTCTGAGTGAACAGATACTGTATTGACTTGTCATCTATGAATAGGCGAAACTTCTCCCCCCAAAGGTAATGTCTCCAAATCTGAAGGGTAAACACGACTTTTACTAGCTCTAAGTCGTGGGTTGGATAATTTCTCTCTTGAGGCTTAAGCTTGTGAGAAGCGAAAGCTATAGCCTGATCCTCTTGCTGAAGTAGGACCCCAAGTCCTTGTAGGGATGCATCAATGTAAACTAAGTACTCCACTCCTAGCGTGGGCGGAGCGAGGACTGGTGCTAAAATCAACTTGTCCTTCAGCTTATCAAAAGCCAACTGACAAGCGTCATTCCAAATAAATGTCATTCCTTTGCGAGTTAAGTTAGTCATATGACCTGTAATCTTCGAAAACCCTCGAATAAACTACCTATAATATCTCGCTAATCCCAAGAAAATACGTACCTCCGTCAGTGTTATGGGTTGTCCCTACTCCCTTACCACTGACACTTTACTCGAGTTCATTGCTATACCCCTCTCCGAAACAATATGCCTCCAAAATTGCACCTCACGTAACCAGAATCCACATTTTTCAAACTTTACATACCGTTGTTGCTCATGCAGTGTTTGTAGTACCCAATATAAATGCTCGGCATGCTCCTCCTCGGTTCCAGAATAAATCTGAATGTCATCAATGAAGACGATAACAAACTGATCTAAGAATTCTCTGAACACCCTGTTTATCAAGTCCATAAATACATATGGTGCATTGGTTAGTCCAAATGGCATAACCCTAAACTAGTAGGATCCATATCTCATCAATAAGGCAGTCTTAGACACATCCTGCTCCCTGATTATACCCATATCTCAAGTCTATCTTCGAGAAGTTGGCAGCTCCTCTTAACTAATCAAATAAGTAATCGATTCGAAGCAACAGATACTATTCCGTATCGTAACTTTATTCAGTTCTTGATAGTCAACACACAGTCGCTACGATCCATCTCTCTTCTTTACAAACAAAATAGGGGCACCCCACGACGACGTACTATAATGTATGAACGCCCATCCCAAAAGTTGTTCGATCTGATCCCATAGCTCTCTCATCTCCATAGGAGCCATATGGTAAGGTGCACATGCTACTTGCCGAGTGCCCGACGCTAAGTCTATCACAAACTCTATCTCCCTACTGGGTGGAAATCTGGGTATCTCCTAGAACACATTGATAAACTCACGAACAACCAGAATTGAATAAAGTGAGATCAATACCTCCTAAGAGATCTTCTCCTCTATGTAATATATGTGGGTAGACGAGAAATCCTTAGGATGAGGCATCGCTACTAAAAACATCTCCTAGCCCGATATAGCGAACACAATACTCCTACTGTAACAGTCAATCATAGCCCTATAAGTGTCTAGCCAATCCATGCCAATAATAGAGCCATACTTTTTCATATCTAACACGAGCACGTCGACAGGAAAAATTAGTCTCCCAATGTCTATAATCACCCCCCGACAGATAAAGAATACAAGTGTCCTATTGCCCAAAGGCGAATCTATACAGGTAACTGTACTATCGGTTGTATCTAACAATCCTGTGGCCAATGCAAACCTACTGGATATGAATGAGTGCGAAGCCCAGTGTTAAATAAAATATGCCCAAAAATGCCATGGATGAGAAACGTACCCTCAATAACGGGTGGATCCTATGGTGCTGCAGCCTGGTGGATGTGATACACGCACCCATAATGTAATTGCCCCTGCTAAGGTGGGACTACTGTAGTTATTGGTGCTGCAGGTAAGGCTGGTATTGGTGCTGGCGCTGGGAGGGCGACGGGAAAGATAGGTCTCTGAGGCTCCTGACGACCTCCCTGCTGCTGCTGTACCCAACCCTTATTAGGGAAATCCTGTTTCTTATGGCCAATTATGCCACATGTAAAACACCTCCCAATAAAGTTTCCTCCCCACTGAGTCTACTATCCTCGGCCCTGCTGGTTGTTGGCACCCCTCCATTGACCCTAGTGCCCATGCTGCTGGCCTTGTTGGCCCTGTCAAAAACCTCAATGTCCCTATCTGGAATCACCGAAACTGAATCGCTTAGAAGGGTCCCCATGGTGGGAACTCTGCTCACCCTACCTAGGATGTCTCTGAGATGATGGTACCCCGCTGGCACTGCCACCCCCGGTCCTTCCCTAATGGTTGGAATCTCCTCCTCGCTTGCTCCCCTTAATATGAAAGCGGTGGTCTTGGCAATGTAATAAGGCAGCAAAGAAAGGCTACCCAATAGGTGCTTCCAGATCCTCCAAGTTAGGACATCCACAAACATCTGAATCCTCTTTTATTCACTAGTCACTTCCCTTAGAATGATATTTATCAACCTTATAAATTATTCCTCATACTCAACAACCGTCTTCCCCTCCTGGGTGAGATTCAACAATTTTCGTCTCATCTCACTCTGAACGGTGGGTAAAAGTATTTGCTGTCAAACCTCACCCAGAACTCCTGTATCGCCATGCTATCTCTCTCCTCCGCGGTGGTAGTGGACTCCTACCACTGCAATGCCGCCCCGACTAGCTTAAAAGTAGCTAGGATCTGCCTCTGAACATCGGTACACTCGTACATCCTCTGGTGTCTCTAGATGTCCTTCTTTCATTGGCTCTCTACCACTAGGTCTGAACTCCCTGAGAACTCTGGGGGATGTGTCTTCCAGAAGGCATCCCTAACTTTATCCCACGCAGAGGGGAACATCTGACCCTGTGTCAGTGCCACCACCTATGCCTGGGGTGGGGCCTGTTGTCCTATTGTAGCTAATGTTGCATTAACTGCTTGAGCGACTATATCGGCCACCTCTACAGCATTCATGGTGTCCTATGCTGGGGCTAGCAGAGGCTCCGGCTGTGCCTCTGGGTTGGCTCGTGTGGCACGTCGAGGGGGCATCTGAAAGGAGAAAGAATTTTCTATCATTCTAAAGTTCAATATTAATTAAAAATATCTAAAGAGGAAAATGAGCAAATAAGAATACAACATTCCTAAAAATAGGGATCTACATCAAATAACGCTACGATGGAAACATAACAAGATTCACAGATCCTAAGGACTCTAGAACCCGATGATCTGATACCATCCGTGACACCCCGCTTAATTAAATACGGGGTGATCAGGCCTTTATTAAATTAAAACAAAATATCCAGATTGGTTCATTCTTAGAATCAATGTTGAAAAACTTCTTAATATATACTAACCACCTAGTATTTGAAAAGCTGGTGTCCAATTTTATCCTTTTATTAACATGCAATGAATTAAAAAAAGTAACTATCACATTCACCATACTAAATTAATCAATACCACAAATAGTGAAATACTGAATCAAATAAGATATGATCGGAGTAAACACCTCAGTCTGAAACTCTAATACAATAATCCATACAAAAACTAAATCCACAGCGAAATAATAAAAGAAATGCAATCTCTGTGGAAACCACTGCTAATAGAAGATGGGCGACATGACCGACTGAGATAAAGGATGCATCGAATCTGAAAAGAATGGAGGCATCTACCAAGTAAGTCTTGCAATCGACCACAACAACTGTAGCAACAACAAATGGAAATGAACTCCTAAGACGGGCCTCCCTGTGGCTGGGCACCTAAAAATGGTTTTTACAAAAATAAATAGATTTGGAAAACGAGTCATAGCCCGAGTAAAAACATTTAAATTTTTTGTAAGTGTTTAAAATGAATAATTAGCAGATATTATATGCATGTTAGGTTCACGACTTTATTTTGAGGTCCACATCCCTAATCTAGTGTGCACGCCTAACGTATACTCCTAACCCATTTTAGTTATGCTACCCCCACCTAACTAGTTCGAATTAAAACTATGGCCACACCGACTAACTCTTGGTGCTTTTTTGTATTACCCATACAATAGCTATTGATGTTCCATACCGATTTGACATTTATAAATTCCTCAATTTAGATTTAGATCTCACATATTTAAATTAATTTAGATATAGATATCTTTCTCATCTAATAAGCACATACAGTAGATTTAAATCACAACTATATATATACAAGTCACTCTAATTTCATATATACTGATATAGCACCCCTAGGCTGAGACCCGCGGTGCATGCATACTCTGATATCATGTCCTGGTACGTCATGCACTGTATAAAGGATTGTTGGTTTTGTATTTCTCTTAAACCATAAATACAAATCACATATATTAGAGGCGAACATAGTCCCCAGAAAAATGGGTCACGCACATACCTATGCTCCCATTCAACGGTCGAAACTATCATACTCTCAGATAACACGTATCTAAGGTCCTATGTTATGGGTACAAGTATAAAATTTCCCCAATGGGCTCATCAGGACAAGACCGTCCATGACGTGAAACCTCTCCCTGAGAGCAAGCAGCGTAGGTATGTCAGACACATAAGAATCATACAACAGGTATACACACAACCTATATATTTGTATCCTCAGTATAGACATACTCCCGACCTATATTATACATCCCATACGTAGTATATATATATCCCTCGAATATCCCGCGTATGACTAATCATTAATTATACTTATTGTCACATATTTTCGAATATTCCTCACCATTCGAAGTGTGACAATTATTCTTTAACATTTTTAAGTAGTTAACTCACTCATCTCTTACTGGTCTAAGTCATTGTTCTCCTCGGTCCCTCAAGGTTCTCCAAACTAGGTTTTATCCCACAATTATACCTAATTAGTCTTTATCCTTGAATCCTTCCCATATTACTAAACGTCAAGGTCACTCTTGGCCTACTTATATTTTAATTTAATTCTCTTTATTCTTAGAATTCATTCCTAATATTAATTCGGTTGTTTCCCACGAGTTCTAATCAAAAAGGGGAAAATTGCCAAAAGTTGGGCAGTCGAATCGATTCGGCCTAGTCCCGAATCCATTCGCCTACCGAATCGATTCTGCAAAGGAGCCGAATATATTCGTCCCTGCAGGTCTCATCTTCTACCTTTGAACAATTAAACATTTCACCATTTTTACACATCCAAAACTCCATTAATCACTCCCAAACTCCCAAACAATCATATTAAATGTTATACCAACATATATAAACAATTTCAAATATAGAAGAATCATTAAATCATCAAAGTTACTCCAAAATCAAATTATTTTAAGATTATCTCTGAAAAACCGTAGTTCATCTTATATAATCAAGAACCTATACAAACCCAAATTTCTTCATGTTATATTATCAGAATATCATCCAATTTCATCATGCTATATAAAGGATTCAATCTTAACCTTAATTCAACCTAAATTATAATTTAATTCTTCAATTTAATCATCAAAACTCATGGATTTAATATAATGAACATCCTATTCTAACATAAATGTTATATCATATATGAATTAAGCAAGATAAGTACTTTCCTTGTTATGGAGGTCTGATTCTCTGCAGAAAATTTGTATGGTTGTAATCCTCTCCTTTCGATCTACACGATGGTGGTGTTGGTGGTGCCAGAGTAATGTTTTATGGCCTTATGACTCTCTTTCAGGGCTCTCCTTCTTCCTCCCTTGATAACCTCTCCAAGTTTGATTCACATAACCCTAACTTATCCCATTCCCTATCTGAGTTACACCTCTTGAATTCATGGGTGTCCCTTCCTCAAAAATATAAATGACTAAAATACTCTCCACGGGTGTCGGTTTAACCTAAAATTGCACTTGGACCCAAACTAAACCTCCGGGTAAACTCTTCTGACTATTTTGACCCTTCAAGGCACTTCGGTGCACTCGGAATGACCATATGGATGACTTAAAAATAAATTACTTTTTATTTCCTTCAACTTATTCCCGACACAACTGACACGCGCGTCTTAACTAAATTACTGTAACTGTCGTATTTTTCACTCACGACAATTATAATCTTTTCATATCATTATTATTAATCATTAACTAAGTAAAATTCAATATAAATAAATATTAATCCTTATCTTGCTAATTAATATTCATTATCCCGGATTAATTATTCCAATATAATTTAATTAATCCCAATTTAATTTGCAATTAACTCAATTATAAAAATCATTAAAAATACGGGGTACTACACTATAGTGGTATTCCATGTGTGCTTAGGTACTGTGATAGCCTAAGGGTGATTTATGAGTTTCTTATGGAAACTAGATATTGTAGTTAGGGGTACGGTGTGGGAGTGGTTGCGAGTACACAACCGATGCCGATAAGTTGTTATGGTTACCTATTATTGCATAAGTCGAGATGCAAGCCTATGGTATATATATGTATATACGTTGTTTGGTGTGTGTAGCTATTCTGTGGATATATGAGACTAAAGTATTCTTATTTTGTGTTATTTTTTTGAGAATGCATGTGTCTATGGGCACCCATGGCTTGTTGATTTGAATGCATGAGTTGAGTGAGAACTTATGACATGTTGAGATGATATACTTGAAAATGACACATTTTTTTAATCGGGTATATAATAAATCACGTGATTTATTATATCACGACATCGTGTGTACTATGTGATATTGTAGTTTTATGCGCAACGAGGGCATAACTGATTTGCCTAGGGAAATTTATATGTGGATTGGGTATTGACAAAATTCTCATCGGCACAACTCATTCGATTCACTAAGACATGGATTCGCGTATGATGCAAGCATACGGAGTAAATATGATGATATTGAGGATCTTACGATTCACTAGGATATGGTTTTTGAAATTAGATATGTAGGTCCATGTGGAAGTGAATACGAGCTCAGTAAGCATTTTTCACGTGTGTTGGATATTACATAAGCTATTAGGACCAATGCTTAATAAGGCTGATTTCCAGAATATACAGAGTTTCCTTATTTGGATTTATACCTTTGATGTATGAGTTCTTACTAGGGGTTAAGATCTAGATCCGATAACCTATTGTTTCCTACTTGTTTGGTTGCGTGTGTAGTTCTATAATTTGTTATTGATTGTTGATTATCATTATGCATGGTGATATGCTATATTGATCAACTTATAGTCCACATGTGTATATGCAACAACATAGTGGGACGATAGTTCATAGGGATTTGTTCCCTTGGGTATTTGGATTATAGTATTTGACTTTGTATTGTATTTGAACTCATCGAGAATAGAAACCTATGAAGGATAAGGGTGTATGTAATTTGAAGGACAAAATTTATGTTATACGGGGGAAGAATATAATACCTTGTATATTTTTGTAAACTATTTAGAATCTATTCTACTTGGTGTAATTAATTTATAGTAATATTTTTTGTGTATTAATTTTGGAGTAAACTAATAGTATTGGATTTTTATCTTATTGAGTACCTGGACTATTTGGACATTTTCTGGACTTTTAGATTTTTATGTTTGATGTTTGCTTGGACTTAGGATGAGTTTAGATTGACTAAAACTTGTTCAAATTATTTTGAATTGGACCCATATTATAGGTAACCTATTAAACTAAGTTTGGTATTAGATGGGATATGTTTTGGAATCTTTTAGAAGGTTTTGTAACTAAGCCAATGGAGACTTGTGAAATAACTTCAATTAGCTTATGTTAGGTTATGCCAACCCATCATAGTATAACATAATATCCTAACCCCATCTCTCTCTCTCTCTCTCTCTCTCTCTCTCTCTCTCTATATATATATATATATATATATATATATATATATATATATATATATATATATAGTTGGATTTTGGAAGAAATTTGGGGGGTCTACATTACACAAGGTACTTTTTCCCAATTGAATCTAATAGACAAGGGGAAATAACATGAAATTGAATACAATATAGAGAAATATTAAATTAAATTGATAAATGTGATTTTGGAGTTGAAATCATATGTTTTTAATCTTTGAGGAACTTAAATTAGAGTTATAATGCTAGAACTAAGGTTCTTACATAGTTTATGCGATTGGGCGTGTTTGATAGATAATCTATTTGTGTTGGTCATAGAGTAGTAATTTAATCATATGGAATACATAAATCTGATTTATTTATATTTAATTAAAAAAAACAATGGATAATTGAGTATTTAGTTGATGAGTATTGAATCCAAGATTTTTATGTAGAGATTAAGGAAATTGGATTAATTTATGCAGGATTAAAATATAAACGTGATATGTTATGTGTAGGAGGTGAGTTATTGAAATGATATTAGTGTCAAGGGAGGCGTAAACCCTTATCAAGATGGTGATTAAGGCCTCAGAACATTCATTAACAAAAATAAATACAAGCCCCAAGTCAGCACATTCAATGTATAAAACTCATGTTTTAATGAGTTCTTAGAACATAAATGTTATAACGAAACAATCAATGAGGGGATCCCATAGTTGGCTTGGTTGGAGGGAGTAGGAACAAGAATCCTTAGTGCAATAAAGGCAAGGCAATGAGCTTAAACACGGATGGATGCTTAATGACAATGTAAATGGAGTAAACGAGGTTGGTCAAATAATAAATGTTCTCACAATAAACTCTCTTATCTGGGAGTATTTTGGCAGCAGTTCTAGGCTAGAAAAGTGTGATCCCTAAATAGTATAACTTTGTAGGTATTTATAGGAGATGTAAATCATTCGAGTGACCTTCCTATATTAACAGTCCTGTACATTTATTGCCAAAGATAATGCATTAAATAAGCTAGATATAATATTTTGGTAGGAACACTGTTTAGGCTCTTAGAGATGTGCTAATATTAAATAGGACGTGATGCATCGCTATGGACTTACCATCTTGGGAATATTTTCACTCTAGTGCTATTTTATCGAGTTCTTCAATGTCAGATATGCTGACTTCAAAGAGTTGGTAAGCAATAACTTATAGAGGGTGTGTTTTCACACCACTAAAAAAGTTAGTTCATCAAATTGAAGGTTGCTCGACTAATGATTGCTCGAGCAACTTATGATATGCGTGTAAACACCAAAGGTTAACCTTTTGGACAATTGTTTAAGACTGGGGACCTTCGAGTGGTTTCCCATAGATGGTATCTCGAGGGGCTACTAATCCATGCTGTATAAACTAAGTTTTTGGCTAAGTACTCTAAAAGGGTTGGTCTCTTCCAACATTGCCTTGTACCCAATCCTCCAAACCAAATCCATATGAGATACCTAGAGTTGAGTTTATTCGATAGAGCATGTAAGATCTCCCATGCCCTTTTAGACATGGTCCCTCGAGGGTACCGAGCAACCTCTTAGCATTACAAAGTGAACTTTATATTTTACAAAGAAAGCCAAATACAAGTACATCAAAGTTCCTATTACAAGTTGTGTTTTCCATGTTTTTCAATCGGGCTTGATATTTATGGGAGATCCTTCAAGCAACTTCATTCTTATTCGAATAACCATATTTACATGAGTCCCTTAGAGCAACTTTAGTTTTATGCAAGTGACCATCCTTAATCTTTCCCGTGAAGTGTTGGCGTTGCTTAATCAATTTTAATCCTGGACCTCCCTCTACATTTGCCCCTTCGTAGAGATATTTGTTTGTATGACAAAATATATGTATGAAAAATGAATCCACATCCTATCTCGATTAACCTTCCTACGTACATTATTTACACAAAATGTCAGAATAAAATTGGGGGTAACTTTTTACTGTATATGAGATACTTTAAAACTCTTCTTACTTGGATTATATTGTGCCTCAAATGACTTCTATTTCCCAGTATTTTAACTTGGGTAATTACAATGGTTTATGATTAAATTTCCCCAAAACCATTTAGTTGCACAAGTGTAAAAGGGCTTAGAGTTTCATCCAATCGTCTTTTGAATTTCCCCCAAAATTTCATCATTCCTGCGTCGCTTCATTATAAATGCCACTGACAGCCCTTCCCCTATCCATCCACTTATCAGTTAATGGCATGCGCGTGTAACCCATGCGAGGTACTTGAGCAGACAAATTTTTTCTTATGATGATTACATTTCCCGATGCGCGTCTTTTCATAGCGGTGACATCTTTTCAAACCAAGATGCCCCTTATACAAGGGTTTCCTCTCATACTCATCTCTTTTAACCCTTAGGTTTTTTAGCGAAGTGTTTCTTTAACTGTAAGAGAAAATAGTATTCCCCTATGTCCCAAGTTACCTAAATCTTCTTATTCTTCTCTTTTTTCTTCTATTCTCTGCCATGGCACCGGTTGTCAAAATAGTTCCTTCCATCATGGGTGCTTCCACTGACGAAACTTCTTCTGAGGTTGCTGACCGCCATATCTAATGGGTAAAATATCATCGTGCCCCCTATTTTGGCACTTTAGACAAATTTTGAGAGTTTGAGCATGCATTTCATGGTTCCCTCATTTCTAAGGGAGAAGATTTGAACCTTCTTTTGGGTAAAGATGATATGATTAAAAATTATGCGTACCGTCATAGTTCTACTGTTACTTAGTTCATAATTAAGTGGGATTACTATATCTATTCAAATGTTGAATTTGAATCATCTGGTGGGTCGTGCAAAGGTTTGGGTGCTTGGATTGATTATATCCATGGCAAATATGTTGTAGAGTTGTTAACTGTTGGCTTGTCGTGCACCAAATGGTTTAGGAACTTAACTTTGGCCAAAACCAACAACACCTTAAGGAGACATATTTACCATTGGAGTCATCAGACTCATACTTTCACTATTGCATGGGGTGAGTTCACAATTACCTTGGAGGATGTATGTGACCTCCTTTGTTTAGAAGTTGATGGTACTGACACTTATTTTGAGGAAGCCATATCGAAGGAAGAAGATGCTAATTGTAAGGATTAGAAAGGCGTAATCAAGAAATGCATAAAGACTTACAATAAGTGTACCTGTTCAAAAATTATCAGGTACTTCTTTTATATCGAAGATATAGTAAGTTCCCTTGCTCGTGATCAAGATGCCCCCCACTAGAGAAGGATATGGGAGAAGTATATCTGGATTATCCTCTTGAGGATCTATCTGCCTAGGAAACCCTATGACTTCTCGAGGAGGGATGTTATTAATCTTGCTGTTCAACTTGCCTCTGAGGTGAAAGTCCCCCTAACTGCCATTACTCATGGTTCACTTTATACTTGTATTGATAGGGTGAAAACTAATTCTGATAGGTCTCTTGGCCATTTTGTCATGTCAAACTATGCCAATCACATTCTGCTCACAACATTCATATATTCCAGGTTCCCCGACTATGCCCCAACTAATTTTCTTCCCACCTCTCATCAAATCAAGGTCCCCTAAATCCTTTCCTGGAACCATAAACAATCTAGGAAATCTTTTCATTCCTTTATTAATAATGTCAAACGCTTCAAGTTTCACCCTTATTCTGTCACTAACCCGTTTTTCAAAATTGCCTTCTTTGAGGATATTTCTCGACTAGTCCCGGCAGTCGAGCAATATTTTGCCCTTAATTTCCCTTATTCCAACTTTCTCTTAGTTCTGACTCCCTCCTACTTTCCCTCGTGCACCGAACGGTCTAACTACTGTACAACCTACTCACCCCATCGAGTAGCGATGCAGTTTGGTTTTGATTAGGGGGTGACCATTCTTAACCAAAATACTATTGAGAGACCTTCCAATTTTTCAAAAATGTGTGGTTATTTATTAACCAAGATAGTATCCACTCTTTTTAGCCAGTTGTAAGGCCAAATTGATATCCCTTCCAAACGTGCACGAGGTAGTACATTTGTTGAATACCTTAATGTATTTTGTCCTAATACCCTTAGTCATTTCCTCAAACTTGTTGAACGAGGACCCATTTATCCTATTATTGAACACTTTTCCCCTTCTGAGTTGGGATTATGAACCTATTTTTATCAATCAAGCCTAATTTCCTTGAAGCGATACCAATAACACCACCCCCAATTAACTTCCTCCTTTAGCACCTCCCAATGAAACCATCTTAAAGAAGAAGAATAGGGCTTCTAATTCCCAGCAGGTTGAGGAAGCTGTAGATCCTCCTGCTACTTCTCGAGTTACTGTTAAAGAGGAAACCCCCATTGATATCTCCAGTGTTGTTGTGGCTAAGGCTAAGAAAAGAACTCCCAGTAAGAAAAATAAGGTTATACCATCCAACCCTTCTTAAACGTCTCAATCCAGTCTTGTACAACCCACAGATAGTTGATCATTGCACAGAGCAACTTGATAATTTGCTAAGGTAGTTTGATCAAGGATATGTAGATGCTTGGGCTATTTTGGCCCAATAGATGACAGAAAAAGGTATCTCCTTTATCTCCCTGACCCTATTATTGGCCGAAAGAGGGCTAGATCCAACCCCAAGGTTCAACTTCCTATTGATGATATTGAGGATGGGTTTTTTCCCAAAGAGGTTGAAGAGGTGGAAGAAGAGGAAGAAGAGGAGGAGGAGGAGGATTCCCCTTTAGTTCGGCATTCCAAAAGGCTGAGTCGAATGTACTCCCTTTAGAGGCCTAGTGCCATTCTTATAGATTACACCATTCTTGATGACTATAGTGATGATCGAGATCACGATAAATCCAAGACGACGCCCAGTGCCCAAGACACTTCTTCCCAGTACTCTCCCAGTGTTGATCCTCATTCATCGTCCCCCCTTCATGAAGAAAATGTTTCGTTGGTATTAGAACCTAGTACTTCTTTAGAATAAAATAATTATTGTGGTAGGATAAACAACAGCGAGTGGTACAATGACTATGGTGAGTGTGCTCTATTCCTTGATGTCTTCTTTTTGTTTCTTACGCGTGTGTATATTATACTCACACATTGTTATATTTTTATAGGTTACCCCCATCGAGGAAGTTAATTCCAACACTTTTCGGGACCTTGTGGCTATTCCTCCCAAGGTCACTATTACTGAACAAGTTTTGGTGGGGTTGTTTAAGCCCTCTATTCTGGAAGGTAGAGCATCCACCCTTGAGGAGGGACAAGTTGGTACTGAAGATAATATAATAGGGAAGATGGTAACTGCTCCAGTTAGGATTTCTGAAGTTACTCGTGATCAAGAAGCTGCTAAAGAATCCTTCCCTGAGGAGCTATGCTTGTATATGTGCATAAATGGGTCTTGATACCCCTACGCCTAGTTTCTTTAGTTAAATAACTCTTTCTTTCTTTGTGTAAAACTAGACTTTGTAGGCAGCAAGTAGTTCACCTAGTCGAGCAACCATATAGGTGATTTTGGTAAACTTAAAACTTTGATCATACCCAATCTTACTTAGTTGAGCAACCATAAAGGTGCTTAAGTAAAACTAGGACGTTTGAAGCGAAAACAATTTACCTAGTCGAGAAACTATATAGGTGCTTTAGGCAAACTGAGGCTTTAGAATGGCCAATCTTACTTAGTCAAGCAACCATCAAGGTGATTTAAGTAAAATTTATACTTTTAATGTGACAACAGTTTATAGTCGAGCAACCATTTAGGTCCTTTAGGCGAACTGAGGCTTGAGAATGCCCAATATTACTTAGTCGAGCAACCATAAAGGTTCTTTAAGTAAAACTGGAACTTTTGAAGTGATAACAATTTACCTAGTCGAGAAACCATATAGGTACTTTAGGCAAATTGAGGCTTCAGAATGCCCAATCTTACTTAGTCCAGCAACCATAAAGGTTCTTTGAGTAAAATTAGGGCTTGAGAATGCTCAATCTTACTTAGTTGAGCAACCATAAAGGTGTTTTAAGTAAAATTGGGACTTTTGAAATGACAATAGTTTGCCTAATCGAGCAACCATATAGGTGCTTTAGGTAAACTTAGAACTTTGAGCATGCCCAATCTTACTTAGTTGAGCAATCATAAAGGTGCTTTAAGTAAAAATGGGACTTTTGAAGTGATAAAATTTTACCTAGTCGATCTACCTTAAGGCGCTTTAGGCAAATTATGGCTTGAGAATGCCCAATCTTACTTAGTCGAGCAACCATAAAGGTTCTTTAAATAAAATTGGGGCTTTTGAAGCGACAACAGTTTACCTAGTCGAGCAACCTTGAAAGTGCTTTTAGCAAACTGAGGCTTGAGAACATCTATTATATCCATATTCTATTTTCTACCATCTTTGATTTATTCCTCCCTTTTTTAGGTTGAAGTGATCTATCCAAAAACTTTAGCGGATGTTGTTGCTCCTACAAAAAAAAGTGCCCCCTAAGAATGTTCCCCTAAAGTCTGTTGGGAATTTTTTTGAACCAAGCATTATACCTTTGAGAGCCCAAAATATGGAGGGAGGTGAGCGAGATACCACTCCCATTTTATAAGAAGATGACAGGGCTTCGAATTATGTCTTTCCCTCTGCCAGTAACAACGCTTTTAGTGTTCATCCTCCTGAATTAGCTCCTCTTGAGGTTGTAAGGTAGACTTTGAAAGACATTACTCATATTATAACCCTTCCTTATAATGAACTGAATGAGCGATAGTTGGAATGCCACCCTTCTAGATTTACCTCTCATTATGTTCAAGCCATTTCTGTTACGATGACTTGTAGGCTATTGTGATATGCCACAATTTTGGCTGATGTACTACACACTCCTTTTCCCTCTTTAAGACCCTCTAAGATCAAGTAGATCATGGGACAAATCAATGTCCTTGTTAGTGAGGATTTTGCCTTAAAATGTCACATCAATTTTCTTAAGTCTTTAATGAAATATGACCTGCCTTCCTTTTATTCAAAGCCCCACACTACTACCTGCTCGCAAACTGCTCTAGCTGAAAAGATGGCCATTTTAAACTCTGAGATTGCTAAGGTTGAGTAGGAGGTTGTATCTATCAAGGAATATTTAATTAAGTCTGAGACAAAGGTTGATCAACTTTAGCAAGAGATGGGTCGTTATCAGTAAAAGATGGAAGATCTGTCCAGCGAGGAGTCTTATTTAGCCTCTCTACTTCCCCATCATCACCATAGGATTTTAGACTCCTCTAGCTTGTGTTTTTTCATAGATGACCCAAGTGATTATTGAAAAGACTTTGCAGTTTAAAATTGTTTATTTCCTCTTTATGTAACCCATGGCAGTAGATCCTCTTTTGTGACTCTGAATGAATTATGTTTTTGATATGCATTAAATCGAATTGCTGCTTATTTTCATGTAGATTATCTATGAGAAAAAAAAAACTTGTATTTGATTCAACATTATCCTTCTGCTGTATATATAATTCCAAAAAATGCTGTATCTTGATAAGTTGTGAGAACATGCTCTTTTTTTTAACTTTCTTACATCTATAGCGCTTGCTAAAATCTTAACCCCAAAAAATAAAGACAAATTAGAAACTAAAAAAAATATATTTTGAGCCATTTGTTGTTAAATTTAAAAGTTTTATCATCTTCAACCTTCATGATCTTACAATAACCTGAGTTATGGGCCTTTTGCACAACATAAGTTCCTTCCCAATTTACTTCAAACTTAGGCAGTGAGAGACCCCAGATGTGT
This sequence comes from Sambucus nigra, assembly GCA_949130495.1. Lineage (NCBI taxonomy): Eukaryota > Viridiplantae > Streptophyta > Magnoliopsida > Dipsacales > Adoxaceae > Sambucus > Sambucus nigra. The sequence goes on along the minus strand of OX422207.1, from coordinate 286,325,209 downwards.
CTTGTACAAGCCTTCAAAATTAGGTTATATTCATGGAACTTTCTTGGCTTCACATTTGGTCATAAGATCTAGACAACTGTTTTCTATATGTATCAAAAAGCCTTTTCACACTATATTTGGTGCTCTTCTAATGTTTCCAATTGTATATGACATATATGGGAAAGCATTTCACTTTGTAGGTTATAGCGCACAGAAGGTATCTCGAGTTCCACTGGGAGAATTTCTTTAGCCCCAAACACCAAAGGGAAAGGAGTAAACCCCATAGGTTTCTCTTTGCAGTTCTATATGCCCACAAAACGTCTGGTATTTTGTCATCCCAAGTTCATGGGAATTTTTCTAACATCTTCAAAAGGATGTTCACCAAAGTCTTATTTATCGCTTCAGCCTTCCCATTGCATTTAGGATATGCTACCGTTAATTTGTGGTGAATAAGATAATACTATTCTGTGAGAAACCGCACATCACTATTCATAAATGGGGTCCCATTGTCTGACAAAAACACCTTCATGATTCCAAATCTATAAATAATACACTCATTCATAAAGCGCACAACTACCCCAGCCGTAGCCTTCTTCAATGGTATAGCCTCTGCCCATCTAGTGAAACACTTTGTGGCAAGAAGTATCTAGATCTTTCCCCTCAAGGAGTGATTGATTTCCTCTAATAGATCGAATGCCCATGTGTGAATTGGATAAGGAGTGGAAAGGGAACGTTTATCCACTGAGGGAGCATGAATCATATTCCCATGGAGCTGACATACCTTGCATTTTCGGACAAACTCCGCTGAATCTTTTTCCATAGTGGGAGAAAAATACCCTAATGCCATTAGTTGGTCATAGAGTTTTGCTCCCCCAATGTGGCCTATTTCATGTTTTAACATCTCAGTCAGGGACGTCCCATCGCAACTCAGGGGTTCATATTTCTTTATTTTAGAGTCATAAATGCCAACAAACCCAAAATATCGATCAAATTAATGATCCACAAGAAAATTTCAATCCTTATGTAAGAGGGTAGTTTAGATTATATGAAGGAACAACCCCTTTTGAGTACAGTAATAACAAGTTAATCGAGAACACTACTGATTAATTACAAGACGCACAATCATAATCAAGTGAAGATAAACTCAGTTTGAACTCACAAATCTCTCGTGTATGACTCATAAGATAATAATGAACTCAGAAGTAACTCATTTAGAGGGAGAGAGAGGTAAGCACCCTAGATGCACCTTAGCAGGCAGCCAAACACACCAACCCTCAAAGATCTCTAGTCAAATATCAAAAGCTTCATAATAAATGACAATGATGGGTGAGTGAAACTCTGGTTCGTAATCAATCTATCTATGATATTTCTTCTCTCCAATGACTCTCTAGCAATAACTCTGAAAGAACACCCCTCCCTCAGAAGTGGTTGAGGCCCATAAATACCCCCCACACACACACACACACCACTCCCGAGGTGCCTCAGTCTTTTTACAGCTTTGAAAGACACCCCTCATACTCTATGTCACAAACATTAAATGCCTGATGGACTAGTCAGCTCCACGTCATAAACATTAAATGCCAAGACATGCCTTTTGCCTAACCACTATGCGTCAGGGGGCTGTCACCACAGAGGTGGTTCACCAACTGTCTGACAACCCCCAATTACCATAGTGGTTTACTTAAGTACAGATTTTACATTGCTTAGCTTTCTAGTGACATCACTTAAAGTAGATGTGACATCAAGTAGAAGGTATAAGTGGTTCACAACTCAATGCACAATGGGACCCAAGGCTGCTTCGCCCAAGATTCCACGATTAAGGTCTTTTGGGTTTTATCAGGTGTATCTAAGATGGTCAGGACAAGCCCCAACGGTGCCTCACTTTTAAATCCGCCAAACCAAGTACCTATGAAGTTCCCAAGGCGAGGTCATTCCATAGAGATTGAAAGCTCTCCCAGGCCCTACCAGGCATGGTCTCTCGTGAGTACCGTTTGACCTCACACTGAATAATCATTATAACCGTTACAGCTCATAGTCAATATAAACAAAAGATACAACATGACTAAGTAAGAAAAAAAAACTAAAGGATTAGCACTCTCGACCAGTTTCTTCCCTAAAAGATCTCCCTTGGCAGCCACGTTGAGCTGCCTTGCTTGAGCTACCATGATGAGCTGTCTCGCTTGAGCTGCCATGCTGAGCTGCCTCACTCGAGTTGTCTTACTTAAGCTGCCTCACTGCCTTAATCACTTGATCATGTTGTATTATATCTAGGGGGATTATCTCTAATCTCGCGACTATATTTAAGTCCCCACATTTTCCCCTTCGTGTAGAGATTTGTTGTGGGAACAAGAAATGTCTGCACGAAAACTTCTCAATCCGATGAACCTTATCATTGTAAAAAACAATCTTACATCTTTGTCTTCGTTACAACTTCTGCCATTGTGACTGCCAGGAAAAAGTAAAATTCTCCCCGATGTACCTGCACCAAAGCACTGTGACTTGTCGTCGATTGCCGAAGGGACATCGCAACTTATTCATATAGTTGTGATTCAACCATTCTGCCATTTCTTTTTTATCTATTGGAATTCTCGCGAGACGCCTGAGGAACCTGTCAATTTCCCGTTCTAACTCTTGGGAAGTGAAATTCTCCCCTGTCTGTGCTGTTTTCGTGTCGTTGTGCAGCATAGTTATAAGTAGTTGGTATTTGCGTTAGGACTTACCCTAGTGGTATGGAATATCCCTCATAGGAATTCCTAGCATTTAAACTTTGGAATTCTCTCCAAAGTAACTTTTAAACTATAAAGTTCTCCCTACTTTCATGCTTTGGTTATTCATCTTTGTTTTGTCTTCTTCAAAAAGTAAAATTCTCCCCGATATACCTGAACCAAAACCAGAGGAACCTCCAAATGGGTTTATGGCGAGGGGACATCGTAAACTTTTTGAACTAAACTGTGTGGTTCCTTTTTCTCTGAAGTTGGAATTCTCCCTTGTAAACCCTCCCAAGGAAATTCTCCCCATGTGGGGGTGCTACTTCGTTTGGACTGTGTCGGTCATTGCTTCTTCATGTTTGAAGAATCAGAAAAAGTTATCCCCGATGTACTTGAGTCACAGTTAAACACCGTTTAGACTTGTGGAGAGATTTTTTTTTGAACCATTGGGACAGCTTCTGTGTTGTGGGATATCGGATATGTCTAATAAAAATTTCTGGCGCCAAACCCAAACTTGTTTTGGAAGAAAACTCTTTGTATTCCCCCTATGTCACTTCATTAATGATGTAGTGACATATTTTCAGCTGTCAGAACACTCGAAGTGCCACGTGTCTACTTGAAATGATTACCAGCGGCTTTGCACGTGAAGTGATGGGAAACTCAAAAAGGGAAATCAAAGGATTTTGAACGTCTATTATTCAAAACACTTAGACATTCTTTCCTTACTTTGCCTTCATCTTTATCAACTACGAGAGAATTTAAAGAGAGAGAAAAATCAGACCACCATTGTTATCAAGGTTTTCTCTAGTTTCTTTTTAGTCGTTGCCTCTTTCACCGTCACGTGTGGACATACTCCTCCATTTTCGTCCATATCTCTTCTTCGCTAAGCTTTTCCTTTCATCGCCACCTATTATGTCTTCTTCAAGCTTTCCCAAGGCTCCCAGCGCCAGTGCTCAGCCAACCTCCACCGCTAGCGCCTCTACTACTGCTACCACTGGTGGCGCCACCTCTTTGGATGTTGCTTGCCAAGAGCAACTAAGTTTTTATCACCGGTCTCCCATTTTTGGCAAAGACGATGATTTCTCAGGCTTCTAAAGATTTGCACTTGTAATTCTTTCTCATTTTATTTTACCAAGGAAATCAAATGACCAGCCTCGAGGGGACCTTATCAACATATTTATCCGTTTGGCCCGGGGTGTCAGGCTTTCTCTAGTGACAATTGCATTGGTATCCCTCTATACTTGGCTTGACAGAACCCACTTGGAAATCGAACGATACTTTGGCTGTTATAACTTAGCCAATTTTAGTAACGCCATAATTTTAACAAGCTTCCTCTATGTTCACTTCCCCGTGGTAGCAGCCAAAACTATCTGTCCTCCCTATGGAGAAACTATCCTGCCCGCTCGCTCATATGATGTCCATAAAAAATAGAGTTGCAAAGAGTTAATTCCCATCATTGACCAACCTGAGTGTTTTGTGATGAGGCCTTATGGAGAGGAAGTGTTCCTCCATACTTATTTTTTTTAATCGTGAAGCAAGGGTGGTCCAACCAACTAATTTGAACCTCATCGTTGAAGACCCTTCACTTACTGTGGTCCTTATGTTCTCACCAGGGTACCTACCTTCGTACACTGAGTGGGGATACACCTGCGAGCATTACAATCCAAATCGATGCAACCGCTAATTTGGTTTTGATCAAGGGGCTCCTCACCCAATTTTTTAGTTATCCCACCCCAAAGTCCTATTTAGATAGGCATGTTCCTTGTTCTCATCTACTGCTGTGTGGGGGGTGAGTTATACGCTGTCTGGGCGAGTCACCATCCCAATTATCATAAGGCAAGGGGATGTGATCCCCCTATTTGCAACGAAGTACTGGCCGAAATAGCTGGCCTGGTTTTTTGAATTCATCTAGGGGTCTCCCGTGTATCCCCCAGTTCTTTCATTTTCTAGTCCGGAGTTGGATCTAAAGGGTAATTTCGTTATTGGGGTCGAGTTCCCTCTAAGATGCACTACCAAAGAGCCTCCCTCCGAGCTTCCTCCTTATTGCTCAATGATCCCCATTGCCACTCCTAAACCCAAGAAAGACCCAGTACCCAAACAACCTGCCCCTTCTGAAGGTATTTTTGGCGATTTGGTGAAGGATATTCTAAGCCTTCAGCCAAAAGAGAAAGGGTTTCCAAGAGTGTAACTTATACCAGGGCAAAGTCCCAGTCCTCCTCTCAATCTCCTTTGGAAGCCTTTCATATCGCCTCCGTTCCTCCTCTATTATCTGCCGAAGCGAGTGAGGAATTAAGAAAAAAATTCAAGCTGAGGTGGATCGGATAAATTCTGAGTTTAAACAACACACTCCCATCGTCCCTCCTGCTGATGCTTTCCCCACCATCTTAGTAGATCCATCTGAAGGGAGGTCAAAGCGAAAGAAAATCTCAAGGGTTCCTCTAAGTCTTGGTACTCCTGGTGCAAGAAAAAAGACTCCCGGTACTAAGTCCTACAAGAAACGACCTCTTGATGTTGAGCACCATCCTACTAAGAGGTCTTCACCATCCTCTTCCTCTCCTTCCTCACCGATGGTGATATCGTTCCATTCTCCCCTTGGATCATAGGTATGCACGTGTTTGTTTTTTTCACACTTACTCATTTTTTATAGCAAGTTATATTTGTCTAACTCTTACTAACTTGGCACTGGAAGCTGAAGAAGAAAGACCCATCCCTCCTGTGAGTCCTTTCGTGGGAGGACACTTCGGTTGTGGTTCCATTGATAAAAATCCCCCCGTTCTCCCATGACTGGGCTCACTTATTCCCGTCATTTAGTCTCCCGACGTACAGTGACTTTGTGGGAGTTTCCTCTCAGCCAGAGGGAATTCCCCTAGTTTGTTCTGAGTCATCCCCTCAGCTAGAGATTCCTTTAGACATCATATCAATTTTGTAAAGTTCTCCAGAGGTAACCAGTTCTAAATACTTTTAGATATTTCTTTTTCTATCCTTCTCACTTTGATGAATATTTTAAATATTTTGGTATATTTCAGGTTGAAGTTTCTTCATTACTATCTTCTTCGCCGGATGATGTCCTTCTTCAGCCTCCACTATTATGGCCCATTGCTACGTTTTTCTCCTTTCACCCATATCGTTGAGCTAAGTTAAATTTACAGCGTGTCCCTTCTTTCCATGTCATTCCTTACGCCTAACACTTAGCTTTGTATCTGCATCTTTGTCTATGTTTGATCCCTCCATCATCCCTAGTGACTCCACCCAATACTAAGGCTACCTTTGGCTTATCTACTCACCTTGGTCATTCTTCTTCCCCTACGAGGGCTGATGTATCTATGGAAGATCGAACGTCCCCTTCAATCTCTCCTTCAACCTTGGCCCTAGTTCCTTTTATTGAATTAGGAGCTTCATCAAGTGTTGAGGTTCCTATGGCTGAGGTTCCTCTAGATGAGGTTTCTACGGAGGCTCATGAGGAGATGAACTTTCCCACTACGGTGCCTACCGTTGCAGCTTCTTTCATATCTCCTATTCTCTCTCCAGTAGTTGATGAGGTATTTTGCCTTTTTCTCTTCGTTTTTTGGTATTTTTCCTTTATCTTGACAATGTGCAATATCTTTGTTAGAAGAATCTCATTTTCAAACGTTCAAACTCCACTAGTGACAGTGACTTAACAATGAAAACCACTTGTTAAGATTTTTTGTAAACTCCACCAGTGATGGTGACTTAACAATGAAAACCACTTGTTAAGATTTTCGTCAAACTCCACCAGTAACGGTGACTTAACAATGAAAATCACTTGTTAAGATTTTTCGTAAACTCCACCAATGATGGTGATTTAACAATGAAAATCACTTATTAAGATTTCTCGTAAAAATACACCAGTAATGGTGACTTAATAATGAAAACCACTTGTTAAGATTTTTCATAAACTCAAATAATGATGGTGACTTGACAATGAAAACCACTTGTTAATATTTCTCATAAAACTCCACTAGTAACGGTGACTTAACAATGAAAATCACTTGTTAATATTTTTTCGTAAAACTCCACCAGTAATGGTGACTTAACAATGAAAACCACTTGTTAAGATTTTTTCATCGAACTCATTCTTTTACTTATCTTCCCTCAGGTTGCTAGGGATTCCTTTCGTGCTGAAAAGCAATCTCGAATAACTCCTTCGGATGTTGCCTCACCTCATCCAGAATCATATTCATCTAAGGAATCAAGTCCTAACGACCAAGGTTCCACGACAGGTGCTCCGACTAATAGCGAGTCTGGCTGTGAGCTTCATTTGCCTGCACTAGCTCCTCACGAGTTTTGCTTCTTAGTTTTTCACCACTAACATTAAATACCTATCTACCATCGTTTAGTGATTGAAAAAATTGCTACTCACCATCCTAACACTTTAATCGTTGATTGCCTTTGTTCAAACATTTAAGTGATGAGCCATAGGCTTCAGGGTATGGAAACTGTTATTGCTGATCATGTTAATACCCCCACTGTAAATACCACTAGGACCCTACTGAATCAATTCTTAGGCTATTTGAAGGAGTTGGGTAGAGATTGGTTCCAATTTAACTGGCTGATCGGACATTTGAAAACTTTGTAGAGTTAGTAGTTAGAAAGTCAGAGGGAGCTGCTGCAGAAGCATTTGGAGGCTCAACGGATTAAAGAGGCTAGACTGGCTGAGTTAGTACCTCTACTGGAAGCTATGAATCGAGAAGTGGAGGGTATCAAAGAAGATCTCCATCTAGCGAAGTTGAAATGAGAGAAACTGCTTATCGAGCGTGCTCAAGTTCAAACGAGGCTGGAGGGTTCTATCAGCTCCCAACAGGCACACTTGGCATCTTCTTCGGGCTTGCTTGGGGATTTTTTCTCTGCCCCAGACTTATGGTTCCTCCTAGGCTAATGAACTCCCCCAACACTTGTGCAAATTTTCATTTTTTTTCATGTAATTCTTGGGCAGTAGTTCCCAATTTTGTAATACACTTCCTATATATGAATGAAAAAGGAGTTTATCTTGTTTTCTTCTCACTTATTTATGTCATAACTACTTGCATAAACTAAAGTTTTGCAATTTTCCAACGTACTCTAGTTGCAACAAATGTCATAACTTCAAAAATGTCTTGTATATTCATGAAAACTAGATACATCATCATTATAAGGTTACTCACTTATACATGATAGACCTTCAACCATTTGTTATTAATCTTGAACGATTTATCTGATTCTATCTTTGAAATTAAATAGTAACCTGAATCGTGAGCTTCCTTCACAATGAAAGGTCACTCCCAATTCGTTGTAAACTTAGGTAGAGGAAGATCTTTGATGTGCTTCACCGCTACTTTCAAAACTAGGTCTCCTTCAATGAACTTCCTTTGTCTCACCAAGTTATCATATGCCCTTGAGACTTGCCTCATGTACATTTGGAAGTGTTGCATTGCAATCTCTCTGTACTCATCCAACACCTAGAATTGTACATGTCTACTTCGAGTGAGCGTGCTTCTTCGCAGGGCATAATGAGCGAAAGGAACTTCTAACTCTACTGGCAGGATTACTTCAGCTCCATACACAAAGGAGAACGACGTGTATCCTGTGGGTTTTCTCTTGGTCATTCGGTAGGCCCGCAACACTTTTGGGATCTTGTCATCCCATGATCCTAGGAAATCTTCCATCATTTTCGCTAAAATATTGACCAAGGTCTTATTAGTCTCTTGCCCGTTTCCCTTAGGATATGACACCATTAAGGTATGATGGACGATGGAGTATCTATCAGTGAACACCGTTACCTCTTTGAGAGGATGACTTTCGGGATCCTGAAATAACAAATCAAGTATTCTTTGATAAAGTTAGCCACCACGCCCGTCATTGCTCTTCTGAGAGGTATCTCTTCGGCCCACTTTGTAAAGCACTCTATTTCCACTAATATCTAGATATTTCCTCTTGACGAAGGATGTATCGCTCGTACCAGGTCAAACGCCCAAGTGTGGAATTGATAAGGAGTGGCCAAAGAATATAGATCCACCAAAGGAGCATATATCATGTTCCCATGCAGCTGGCACGCCTTTCACTTTTGCACAAACTCAGCAGAATCCTTCTCCATAGTTGGCCAATAATACCCCAAGGTCATTAGTTGATCATATAGGGTTGCCCCTCTGATGTGAGCTGGATCATGACCTTATTTTAACACTTTATCTTCCTCCTCTTTCATGATGCATCTTAACGACCTGTAGAAGTATCCTCTCCTATAGAGCAGTTCATCTTGGATATAGAACCGTGGGGACCTCCATTAGAGTCCCATTGCATGTATTTTCTCCATAGGAATAACTCCGTCTTTGATGAAGTCAATATAAGGCTTCTTCCAGTCTATTTGAGTCTCAATGAAGTGACATTCAACTGTTTAAAAAAAGAGTTAGCACGTATCACACCTCCATTGTAACTCAGTTGCATCTTGTTTCCTCATTGGCCAAAAGTATCCTTTCCTTTGGATTCTCATGTACAAATGAATCTCCGTTATTTCACAGTGGCTCTCATGCATCTTCCTCAATCTTTGTTCTGCCTCTACTAGGCCAACAAATCTTGACAACTATCCTCCCACGTTCCTGAAGTATAGGTTGCCATGATTGATAAAGTACTGCACGAACTCTCTTAATTCCATCTTGCCCTCCCCAGACTTTAACTATTTTCCGATCTCACCTCTCCAATCTGAATATCCCTCTATAGGTAGGATTGATTGTACCACCGATGGGGTTGTTCTTTGTTGGATCACCACAGTAGTTGTATCGATCTTCATAATCATCTTTTACGCAATGGTGGCATAGGCGTCATCATGTCGGTTCATCATTTTAGGATGTCTTCTTATCTTGACCTGATGGAACTGGTTAATCAGTCATTGGATGATCGTTCTATAGGGATCTAGACTGAGGTTCTTCAATGCATACTCCCCGTTCACTTGTTAAACTACGAATCTTGAATCACCTTTGATACACAGTGAACGAATTCCCCTTCGAACGACCTCTACAAGCCCAAGTACCAACGCCTCATACATTGCTTCGTTGTTAGAGCAAGGGAAATCCAATTTATAGGAAAGAAAAAATTCCTCCTTTTCGTTAGAAAAAATAACCCCTACCTCTCATTTGTTTTCTGCCGAAGAACCATCGAATTGCATCATCCATTCTTTAAGGTCATCCTCCGGAAAGTTTGCCTGCAAGTCATCCCTCAAGATGTTCTCTCGGGGTGGCTCAAATACTCCGGATGGGAAGATTGCCAATAAATCTGCATACGCCTGGCTTTTGATTGTATAAGGAACCATGCACTTTAAGTCATATTCTGAGAGGATGAGGAACCACCTAGATTATCTTCCAATCAAAATATCTCTTACCAATAAAAACTTAATTGGATCACATCTTGTTACAATGTGAATCGTGAAAGTTAGCATATAATGTCTAAGTTTTTATGCTACAAAAACTAAGGATGAATAGTGCCTTTCTACACCACTATACCTTTCCTATGGTCTATGTATGATTCTGCTCAAATAGTATATTGTCCTTTCTTTCCCATCGACTTCCTGTGCTAAGAGTGCTCCGATGGACCTAGTGGTAGATGTAAGGTAGAGCTACAATGGTATTCCAGGCTTTATAGGGATCATTGTCTGTGGAGAGGTCAGAAGCTTCTTCAACCTAGTCAAAGATTCCCGATGAACTTCCTCCCACTTGAACTTCATGCCCTTTCGCAGTCTCTCCATCAGTGGATGATTTATCTCGACTAGTCTCGACATAAATCTCCCAAGGTAGGAGACTTTACCGAGGGAACTTTTGAGCTCTTTTATCATTTTTGGACACGGCATTTCCAGGATACCTCATTGCTTATCCTGATCCATCTGTACTCCCTGCCGATCCACAATGAACCCTAGGAACTTCCCACTTATGACCCCCAAATCATGCTTTAATCGGTTCATCTTCAGCTTGTATTCTCTGTAGCGAACTAACACCCTCCTTAGGTCATCCAGATGGGACTCTTCCTTCTTTGATTTGATGACCAAATCATCCACATAGAACTCTAGGAATTTGTGGAAGAAATCGTGAAAAATTGCCATTATTGTCCTTTGATATGTCGCCCGTCATTCTTTAATCCAAACGGCATCACCTTATACATTAAGTTTCCTAACGGGGTTCTGAATGTCATTTTCTTTGCGTCAGTCCAATCCATCTTGATTTGGTTGTACCCCACATACCCATCCATGAAACTATACATTTCATGACCAGTTATTGCATCAATGAGGCTATCGATGGAGGGTAGAGGGAACTCATCTTTCGGGCAAGCTCAGTTCAGGTCCCTGAAGTCCATGCATATCCTAATTTGATTTTTATCCTTCTTTCTCGCTAGAACGATGCTTAAAAGCTACAGTGGATGTTGGATCGGCTCAATAAGCCCTACTACCAATAACCGTTGGACCTCATCCTTAATCATTAAATCCATCTCTGGCTTATACGTTCTTATGGCTTGCTTCATCGGTATGGATGAAGGCATAACATTCAGTTTATGGTAACTAACTTCTTCGTCCATGCAAAGACATTCCTAAATTCTCGAATCAACTCAATCAAGGGTTGTCTCTTCACTTCGCTCAGATACTTTGAAATGAAAATGGTCCTTGCATCTTCTCCATCTTCGGTCAGGTTCAACTGCATTAACTCTTGCACCTAGGGTTTCGGACAATCCATTATGTAGTCTGGTTCTTCGGATACTTCCTCCATAAAATCTTTATATTTGAGTTACCGATGACCACGCACTACCATTGCTGGTCTATCAATAAATACTCATATATCGAGTCAGCCTCTATATTAGCTTTTTCGGATGCCCTCTCACACCCTTATAAAAGGTAGATCACTCTTTCATCCTCAATAATCCTTTTCTTGCACTATCTGCTCATCGTTATGACTTCCTTTCTTTTCCTTTCTCTTGAAGCTTCATCCAACCTATTACCTAAAAATCTGCTCAGCACAGTCTGTCGTTGGGCCTCACGATCTATCGAATCCATTATGGTTCTCATCCTGTCTCTATGTTGCTTCGATAGCTTTTTCTTCTTGGGATTAGCTAAGTGAACTTCTTTCATTATTACCTTTACCTTTATTCCTTCATTGCTTTGGTCATTCATAGGCCCCGTCCTTTCCCTAATAGAGGGAACTCTTGCTCCTTCCATCCTTCTTGTCATCACCCTGGAATCTTCCTCTAACTCTATGTAAAAGGCTGCATCTACCAAATGAGTTTCTTCGATGGCAAAAGTCTTCTTCATGGATCATAAGACGATCTCAGTCCCTTTAACGTTTGCCTTTGCGCATTGGTGATACATCAAAGGGACCAAACAATGGTTGTGCATCCATACTCTCCCTATCATTAAGTGGTAGGAAGTGGTACTTTCAATCACATGGAACATGATGTATGAGGTAAGTTTTCCCATCACGATCCCCACATTCACGTACCCGATAGATTTAGATGATTGATTATCATAGCTATAAATCATCAAGGGAATTGGTATTAGTCTTTCCTCCGAAATATTGTATATCCGGAAGGAACTAATAGGCATGACTTTTATCGATGCACCTCCATCCATTAAGGCCCTTGCAAAGCTTATCCTGTTGATGATTGTCGTTACGTACAGGGGCCTATTGTATGGGAATCTCACAGCCCTATCGGCGTCACTAAAAGTTACTTTAGACAGGAACTTTCTCACCACTCTGGCTATAGGCCCTTTCCATATTAATGAGGGTATCGCATTTTTCCTTACTATATCTAGGATTGCCTGTGTCATCTACAAACGGCTTTCCTTTAGCATACCCACTTGATCGTAAAACCACGAGAACTTGGGAGATGCCAAAATAGCTTGGTACTCCCAACTTTGGTCTGCTTCTTCTCCTTCCAGGTTGTATACGTCCTCCACATCCCTCGTGCTTGCTTCATCATAGGCAATGACCACGTTGGTCATGCCCATTGTGTAATCTTTTAAGGCATTTTTATTGTCCTCCAGTTGAAACTCAAGTTCCCTCATCTCTCGTTCTGCCTCCTTATCATAGGCAATGACTAGGTTCGCCCCGTGCAGTGGAAGGGGTTAATGTTCATGTCATTCTCTTGAGAGATCTGCAAATTCCCTGTCTTCATATGATTTCGGATAATTATTCTCAATGTGAAATAAGTCTCTATTTGATAACCCACCTTTCAATGGATCAGACAATACTTAGGATCCTCTCTCGTTTCCACATCTGGTTCCATGGTAGGGATGCCCTTAGGTTTATACACCATTCCTCCTTGACCCATGGTATTGTAATAGCTAACAGCCTCTTCAACTGTGCAAGGTTGCAGTGGTGGGTCTTCCCTATCTGTCCCAAACTTTCTCTTGTTATCCTTCTTCTACTACTTGCCTCCTTCACTTCCATCGAAATATCCCACCCGTGGGGGGCGTCCACGTGCTACAATGGGAGGCCCCGACTATCTGAACACTAGGGGTACCAGTGGTACCACAACAGGGTTTGGCCGAACCACCAATGATATATTTCTAGTTGCTTTCAGAAATGGTGCGAAAGTCCCTTCACGAGTTTCATTAATTAGGAGACAGATATACTCTGGGAGCAAACCCTCAGCACAGAGTTGTAGAAGTTTGGACACTTTATCTTCTTCCCTCATGTCGAGAGACCTCTCCTTAAATATTCAAACATAAGTCACCACATCTTATCCTAATCGTTGCTTCTCCCTACCCAGCTGTGTTAATGTAAACTCATCTTCTGCTATAAAGAGCTTCTGGTCAAATAAAACATGCATCTCTTCCCACGTTGAAACACTCTTTGGTGCCAAATGAGAGTACCATGTATAAGATTTATCGATTAGGGATTTTGAGAACTCCCTCAACCTGAGCTTCTTGTTGTTGCAGTGAGCTCCCAGATGCTCGATGAAATGTTTGATGTTCTCCTTCGGGTTCCCCCCTTTTTAAGTGTATTTCTCAAAGATAGGACGGATGTAATCCATCGGGTAAGTCTCATCATTGTATTCTTGGGGTTAGGGCGAGTGGAAATCATCATACACTGAAGCTACCTTGCTAGCTGACTGCGAGGAAGATACTATCATCTTCAACATCTCTTTTTGCCTCTCTTTCCTCATCTCTTATAACACAGATGTCTGCATCTCTCAACAGTGGAAGGAGTAGTCATAGGGACCACTGATGGGATGCTCATTGCACTTAGAGTGGCCACCGCAGGTGGAACGCCCATCATGCTCATTATGCCAGTCGTTGGGGTAGGAGTGGGTGTTGTGCCTATGGGCCCAATCCCCATCGGAATAGCTGGAGTAGGGTTCATCGAATCTACTGGGACCACTCCAGGTGTCACAAAAGCACTGGGATGTATTCCCCCTACTAAGACCGTGGCGTCCCTAGGTTTCTGTAATAACTCAAAAAACTTAACCATGAGAAGGGTCATTTGCGCTGGTCCTAGGACACATTTAGTAGAGGCTTCGATGACCGTTGGGACTCCAGTCATAGTTGGATCTTGGGGAACCTCTACCTGAGGAGGAACCCCACTTCTGGGAGCTTCCATCTCTCTCGCCACTTGTTCCTCATTGCGTTGAATATCATCAAAGTTGAGTCTACAATTAACGTATCCTGTGCCATACTCTTTTTCTAGAAGAATACCTCCCCAGCGGAGTCGCCAAATGTAAGAGGGTAGTTTAGATTAGATGGAGGCGTAACCTCTTTTGATACAGTAATGACAAGTTAACCGAGAACACTCTTGATTAATTATAAGACGAATAATCACAACCCAGTGAAGATAAACTCAGTTTGAACTCACAAATCTCTCGTATTTAACTCAGAAGGTAATAATGAACTCAAAATTAACACATTTAGAGGGAGAGAGAGGTAAGGATCCTAGATACACCTTGGTAGGGAGCCAAACACACCAACCCTCAAAGATCTCTATTCAGATATTAAAATCTTCGTAATAAATGGCAATGGTGGGTGAGTGAAACTCTGGTTCACAATCAATCTCTCTCTGATATTTCTTCTCTCCAATAATTCTCTAGCAATAACTCTAAAATAACACCCCTCCCCCAGAAGTGGTTGAGGCCCATAAACATCCCCTCCCCCACTACCACTCCCGAGGTGCCTCAGTCATTTTACAGCTGTGAAAGACATCCCTCATACTTTATGTCACAAATATTAAATGCCTGATGGACTAGTGAGCTCCACGTCATAAACATTAAATGCCAAGACATGCCTTTTGCCTAACCACTGTGCGTCAGGGGCTGTCACCACATAGGTGGCTCACCAACTGTCTGACAGCCCCCAAATACCACATTGGTTTACTCAAGTACAAATTTGACATTGCTTAGCTAGCTAGTGACATCACCTAAAGTAGACGTGACATTAAGTATAAGGTACAAGTGGTTCACAACTCAACGCACGATGAGACCCAAGGCTGTACCGCCCAAGATTCCATGATTAAGGTCTTTTGGTGTTTTACCAGGTTTATCTATGATAATCAGGACAAGCCCCAACGGTGACTTACTTTTCAATCCTCCAAACCAAGTCCCTCTGAAGTTCCCAAGGTGAGGTCATTCGATAGAGCATGAAAGCTCTCACAGGTCCTACCAGGCCTGGTCTCTCGTGAGTACCATTTGACCTCACACTAAATAATCATTATAATCGTTACATCTCATGGTCAATATAAACAAAATATACAACATGACTAAGTAATGAAAAAACCTAAAGGATGAGCACTCTCGGTCAGTTTCTTTGCTAGAAGATATCCCTGGGCTTCCACGCTGAGCTGCCTTGCTTGAGTTTCCACGGAGAACTGCCTCGCTTGAGCTGCCACGGTGAACTGCCTCGCTTGAGCTGCCATGCTAAGCTCGATGCCTTAATCCCTTGAGTCTGTTGTATTAACTGAGGGGTATTATCTCCAATCTCGGGATTAGCTTCAATACCCTACTACACCTTCATACAAATGAATCAACTTTAGATATTGAGGAGCCCGCGGGTATATCATAGTTAGCAATGCACTTTTTATATTACACTCAATTTATATTACATTTCACATAATAATAGTCATCTGAGATAAAATTTGATAAACATAATTTATCAAATAGTTGCTTAGGTAGAGAGAGTACGTCAATTAATGCAAAAAAGTTTAGAAAAGATACCAGGTGTTGGATTGAATGTTATAATAAGAAAATGAAGATACTATAATGGAATGAGCTTTGTCAACCAATTTGTAGGCTTCAATGCAAATTGATGTCATAATTAGGATACCATGCTAGCAGTGGGAATTTGTTTCCATAGACAATGTTATCTAGGAAAGAGGTAAAAAAGGACACTCTTGAGGGGATTTAGAATGAATTTAAGGTAGTTTATTAATTCACTTTGATTTATTTGTATCATTATATATGAGTTTGTTAAATTTCTAACCAACTTATAAATTTAATTTGATTTATTTTCTTTGTTAGGATAACACAAATGCATAAGAAATATTTAAACAAATTTTCTTTACAAGGATAGGAGATGCTTGGAAGCAATGGAAGTACCGATTGAAGATGAATCATTATGAAAAGTTTCAAACAGATAAAGAGCGGTTGAAACATACCCTCCCTCCCCCCCCCCCCCCCCCCGAGTCGACCAAATGTAATACCCACCCCCGATATTTTATTATTTTCCCCCGTGTAAATTGTAATCATATGAAACCCATGGGATTAGGATCATTATGGGCTTTTATCTCTATTTTATTATTCTTTGAGCCTTGATGATAATTGTTGGAAGTTTGTGGGTAAAATTGAAGATTTTAGGAATCTAGCGAGATCAAACGAACTTGAAAGTCGTTCGAACAAGATCCCTATCTTATTCGAATAAGAGTCAGATTGGTTAAAAAAAATCCAATATCGTTCGAAGTTAGGTTCAATGAGGATCTAACAAAATGTCACCAAATGAGGTTTTCGTACTTCGTTAGAAGGTCTTTCAATGGTAGATCCAATGGGATTGAGATCTCGTTCGAATGAGGTCCTATTCTCGTTCAAACGACTTGTTCAGAAAACATTAAATAGAGATACCCTTGTGTTATGTCACATTTTGGACTATTAGATCGATGACGTGTCGACTCTCGATGCAGCCAGATGGCCAAAAATGGGGTTTTAGTGTTTGGGGTTATTTTTATAAGGGTTTGTTTGGGTTATTTGTAGGTTAGAAGAGAAGAGGGTGGGTGGGTTTCCCCCACCATTTTCTGACTTCTCCTCTCTTTCTCTCTCTAGCTCTTGAGAGATCCACCACCGTCTCCCACAACCACAAACCACTATACACCACCATATATCCTCCTTATACCACCATATTCTACTAGTATTTCACTATAAGTAAGCCTTATACGACCATTTCCTCCATTGTTATGTAGAGCTACGAAAATTTGGGTGCTTATTGTGGGGGGGGGGGGGGGGGGGGGGGTGAAGAAGAAGAATAGAAGATTCATGGAGCTTGAAGGGGGTTTCTAATATATCTTTCATGGAGGCAAGTTTTGTGAAGCTAGACAACCTCCTTGAGTAAACCTTTAGAGGTGGGGGGTTTCCATTACCTTCTTATTCATCCACCATTCTTGGAACCCCATTTGAGGTGGGAAACTCTACTCTTAGTTTAAGACTTTATTTTGCATATCAGTAGTCTCGCGGCTAGAATTGTTAGAGTAGAATGAATATATGAGTTAAGAAGATGATTTATTAGTGTTTCGTGTAAATGGTTTATAAAGGATTTTAAGGGTTTGAGAAAATACTATGATTTAAGAAATCTTGACATTTAAACATTTTATGGAATAAAATGTTTGAAATAATATTTTCTTGTTGAAAATATTTTTGGGCAAAGGTCAAAAGTCTTCCTTATGAAAAACTAGGATTTCTATGTAAATGGGCATATGTTTGTGCAATCATTATGAAATTTCTAGAATAAATTATATGTTAAGACCCTTTTAATAGGATTTTTGGACTAAAAATCCATTATCTCATGCATATAAACTTGTAGTATCTTGATGATGAACATATAAACAAGTTTGAGGAAGATTTATTAGTTTTAAACATGAATTAAAGAGAATAATATTTCAGCCCTTAAAGTGTGTGAAAAGTGTGAAATGTTATAAGTGTAAGGTTTGAAGACTACAAGTGTTAACAAAGGAAATGGTATTTTTCTTAAAGTAGTCTTTAAATGATTCAATGATTTTTGGAAAAGAGAATATTGAGATAATAGATTTTCATGTTGAAACTTATGATACTCCAAAGTGTTAAATAAGTGTTAATGAGTTAAAAGCATTTGAGAAGTCAGTGTGGGTAACTTAATAATGTTTTGGTGTGAAATTGGAGGAAAGGACAAGTTTAAAAAAAAATAAGTAAAATGATAATTTTATAGGTGTTACACAAACTAGTCCTAAATGGACATGATTTTGGAATAAAATCAATGCTAAGGTGCAAAGGACAAGAAATGATTATTTTAAAAGTGTAACACAAGATGGGGTAAAATCTCGAGTTTTGGCTGTGGCATGGAAAAAAGGAATATCGAATAATGTGGACATTTGAAAAATATTAAAACACATTAATATGGATTCGTATAACACCGGGATAATTAAGGAGGGCCCAAATCCCTGGGGTGAAAGACCCAAAATCACTGACCATAGCATATGGTAGCATAACAGGCGGTGTGGAGCCCGTTAAAATAGGCATATATTAAAAGATTCCGAGAAAACATAATGAAAAGTGGAACAAGTCAATAAATAGGTTGTGTGGTGAATATGAGAAAAGACAACCTAACTTGAATGAATTAATAAATGTTCTGATAAAGGATAACATGGGCATGTAAATGTAAAAATTGACTAATGTCCATAAGGTAAAAGGGTGATAAAGTGAATGGGTTAATGGGTAATTTAATAACCTAAAGAGGGTTAAACCATAATTAACACAAGAGTATATTTATGAAAGATTTTTGAAAAAAAAGAGTATTTTTTAAACATGGTGCTTGCGTATTTTGAAAGGTGATTTTCAATGAAAATACTAACGTGACTTGGCGTAAATAAAAGGAGTAATTTTTGTGACAGAATTGCTTTTTCGTAAAAGGGTCTTGTTTGGAATATTTAATCGGGTGTGTTAAATTCAGAAATAAATATCAAGTCAAGTAAAAGGAAGTTCTTTTACAAGATTAAGGTGAATTAATCAGGATAAGTAACGTTTTTGGAATAAAAATGATTTCATGCATTAAAGTGTGTGTGTATATATATATGTGTGTGTGTGTGTGTGTGTGTGTGTAAAGTAGTTGCATGTTCATGTAGATATAATATGTTAGAGTCATCTTTCTGCCGTTCGATTCAATATTGCATTGTAGTAATTTTCCACTGGCCATTCGTCTCATTCTATCGTCTTTGTTACGACTGGTTGGGTGTGGTTCCGTATTTTGAAAACATTGTATAGGTAAGCATTCTTTATGTTTTGCGTTAGTAGTTCTGTATGCTCGGATTCCGGGGACGCTTCCCATGGGTCCCTAACGTAGTTTCATTTAAATTGGAATCGCATGCTAAATAAGTGAAATGTTAATCAAGTAAAAGTGGGCTAGCAACATTATTTAAGTTGTTTCATTTCACTTCACACCTAACGCTCGAGTCGGATCGAGTTGACCATGAGTAACCAATAAATTCGGGCCAGGGCTTTACAACGAAGATCAAAGGCATACTTTAAAGAACTATTCGTGGCCTAAAGAAGACAATTGTATAACAACTGATCAAGTTTAAGACGAGTATACTTACATCTACTTCATTAGTAACAAGAAATTTATTATTTTCTCTAACTTGTTTTATAGTATATAGCGAATCAAAACTCTAAGAACTGTGAAGGTGAATGTGCTTACTCAAGGTCAGGATGAAAGCCACATGCAAAAATTACCATAGCAGTTTTCATTTTTGTTTAATAATCATTTCCAATTTCTAATTTAGTAAATATTAACATATATATACATTGTTTTTTTTGTTAGAGGATAGAAGCAGGAGAGCCTGTTGATGATATTGGCATGTGTCAAGCTACTCGGGTTAAATAATAAACCTTTCAATGTTGAAGATGGATCATCATATAGATCGATATGTATATATGCTAACTGAAACCATTCATTAATTTCTAATACATGTTTTATTGGTAGGAAATGCTTGACAAACGACTGAATGACCTACCAGAAGAAAAGCAAAATGATCCGAAAGTGAGGAGTGAGATTTTTAAGGATGTGGTAGGACAAGGAGGCCATGGTTATACTTTACTAAAAGGGGTAGGTATTGGGATAATAACTACATGAACAAGTTCCTCTCATGAATTACTGAAGGGTATTAATTGGCTAAAGAAATATCTTAAAGATCGAGAGGTTAGACATAGACATGACGTTGAAGATTGAGACGATCGACACCGATACGATCTCGAAGAATTAGAGCTTCTCCATCAACTACTGCAAATACAAATAGACATGAGAAGCAAAATGCAGAGTTTGTTTTAGAGTATTATCCCCCATCATGCTTCCATTATCTCAATTGCCCATACCGACTAGGTAATAACACATCTTTATTTTATTTCTATATATGTATGTGATTAAGTGTTAGGTAGGACATATTTTTAGGATAATCCACCCTTAGTTTTTTACAGTGTTGTGTCTATTTTTATCTTTGTTTTGAGTTAATTGTTGTGTTTAAATAGGTTGGTTTTCATGAATATGTCACACCCCGTGCAATCCGACAGACGGGGTGGCCAGCCACCGTCGTCGAACTACGCCGGCAGTGAGTAAATAAATAATATTCTTAGCATGAGACAGATATGAGACATAAATAAATCAATCCACAATATAAATAATTGAATCAATCCCAACTAACAATAACAATTGAACGTTAAAAGATCCATCACATGCAAAAAATCTGAATAAAAGCCAATTTCTAATAATAATTAATTAAAAACTAAATATAACCAACTGTGGGTAATCCAACTGAAATCCTCTAACAACTTTGGAACCGAATGACCCAATAAAATCCAAATGAAGTCTCATAATGAAATACGACTGAAAATAAAGTCCAACTAAATAAAGCAATAAAATGAATAAACTCTAGCTGCACCTCTAAACGATAAACTCCGATAATCCTATGCAGCTTCTCCAAAACTTATCCTGAAAAAGTTAGTCAACGCATGAGGTTAGAGCCCCGAGCATGAATACACACTACTCCCCTCAAATAGGATCCTTGAATCCAGACAGTAGCAGTATACGCAATAAATATCACAATAGAATATTTTAAATTAAACGAGATAATTAAGCGTGATAAATATAAATCCCTAACTACCCACAGAGATTCCGATTTAAAAGGCACACCAATATGATTTTAAATTTCCAAGTCCTACGATGTTAATTAATTAAATTAACCAACTTTTATTATTGTTCTCACTTTTTATTATGATGGTCCTCCCATCCCAGGTGGTAATTTCCACCAAAGTGTCACACTTCCCCTTACCAAAACGCCAGTCGAATCCATTTAAACTATAGATCCCCCGTAATTTGACAAGGTTCCACACACGACACGACAAAAAACGCCATCCGAATCCGATTAAACTGTGGATCCCCCGCAATTTATGTCACCACCAATTTTAATACCCATTTTTATCTTAGGCATTAATTCTCAATTTCTCAATTTCATAATTTATAAATTATCCCACCCTTTTAATCGATGTGAGATCCTCAAAATACCCCTTAGTCCCATACCTATGGGTCCCTATGTTATCAATACGTCCTACCCTATTTGTAGGATGCATTTCTAACATAAATCTCGACCTAGTCTCATGCCTAGATTAGCGTAACGACGATAAAGTATCAAAAATTACCTAACCCCCAACATAAAAAGTCAAAATAATCCACCCTCACTAGTCCCATACCTAGAATGCGTAAATCATCAAAAGGCCTACCCACTAGTCCCATACCTAGAAGGCATCCTAAAAATATAGGGAGAGAAAAAATACCCAACAACCCGTCGTCACAAAGGCAATTTAATAATACCAACAAGTCACACAAACAAGCATAATAAATCAACGTACAAAACTACTCATGATAATCCAATTCAATTAAATCTTAATTTACTTATGCCATTGTCATAAACACACAATTAATCCCATTTAATTATTTTAAATCCAATACACAGAGATTTCATCATTAATACATCATATTTCCAATTTCATTATCACTACACAATTTTCATGAGTCATACGTCCCCAAATTCATTTAATTAAAAACCAAGGTTTTTCTACATGCAGCCTACACCGATAAAATCCAAATCCACTCATCAATCTTATGTACCCAAGGGTTATAAATATTATTCAGATTAAAAGATTTAATAAAAACAGTCCCATAATAAGTGTCCACTTTTCCTAAATAAAAAACATGTAATTAAGTGATTAGGAGACACTTAAAACGCATAATACTAAAGGAAAAGAATAGAATATGCATGCCTGTAATTTAGATGAAGAAAATCTAGTAGCACGGTTGGATTCCTCTCAAAAAATTAACAAATAAGTATTGTTGAACAAACTTGATTAAACTCCATTTAAGTCTTCCAAAACTTGTGACAAAAACTTTATTATGTTGGAGGTTGATGAATATGGTGGAGAGGAAAAACTTTTGAAAGAGCTCTCTAGTGAAAAACTTAGGAAAAAGTGATTACGAATTCCTCCCATGAATTAGAATAGTTAAACACCAATTAGAAATCCTAATCCCACTCTAACACTACAAATAAAATCATCGAACCGCCTCAAATCTGGCATAGTCGATCGATTGACTCCCTTGGTCGATCGATCGATCGATCAGGTACGCCGCCTCTGCCATTTCCCTTCGTTTAATTCCATTTAACTAAAAATCAAAATTTCCATTAGTCACGGCCTAAATCCATGACAAGTGTTTTTTTTTAAAATCCCATTTAGACTCCGGTTTCAATTTCGATTTAAATCCCACTTTTTATTATAAAAACTCAACATATTTAATTATTAAAAATAATTAAATCCAAAAATTTATTTTTCTCCGATTTCTAAAATTAATTTAAAAATATCGATTTAAAAAATTCAGGTTGTTACATACTTCCCCACTAGAAAAGAATTTCGTCCTCAAAATTAGACGAAGGATACACATCAAACGTAAATCTTGCAAAAGAAAATAAGGCTCACATATGCCTACTCGTAAAATGCCATAATTGGGCGCTCATACACCCAATCCTACGCGCACATACCCCACGAACAACAAAATAATATATATATATATATATATATATATATATATATATATATATATATATATATATATGTATATATATGAAAGTAACAGCGTACCAGGCGCTCTCACAAATCACCACTCGATTCTATTTTTGATAATCTTCGCAACACATAAATCCTCAAATCAAATCAAATCACTGCATCGATATAAGAGATACCCAAAATTTATACTAATGATCTTCCAAATAAATATCGTCTCCAAAATCAACTCTAAGGATCCTCACATCAATCTTACTAATTCTAACTTCAATGCCTACAACATCCTTAACACCAAAATTTATATATCTCCAAGAAACACATCTAACATGTATGCTAGACCCTCTACCTTAAGGAGTACAAATCAATAAATGGAATCAAAGATCAATAACATGGAAGCTAAACGAACTCACAACCTACGAGACCTAAGACCATACTCTGATACCATCTGTCACACCCCACGCAATCCGACAGATGGGGGGCCAGCCACCACCGCCGAACTACGCTGGGCTTGAGTAAATAAATATCATTCTTAGAATAAGACAGATATGAGACATAAATAAATCAATCCACAAGATAAATAATTGAATCAATCCCAACTGACAATAACAATTGAACGATAAAAGATCCATCACATGCTAAAATTACGAATAAAAGTCAATCTCTAATAATGATTAATTAAAAACTAAATATAACCAATTGTGGGTAATCCAACTGAAATCCTCTAACAACTTTGGAACCGAATGGCCCAATAAAACCCAAATGAAGTCTCATAATAAAATACGACTAAAAAGAATGTCTAACTAAGTAAAGCAATAAAATGACTAAACTCGAGTTGCACCTCCAAACGATAAACTCCGATAATCCTATGCAGCTTCTCCAAAACTTATCCTGAAAAAGTTAGTCAACGCACGAGGTCAGAGCCCCGAGCATGAATACACACTACTCCTCTCAAATAGGATCCTTGAATCCGTACAGTAGCATTATACGCAATAAATATCACAACAAAATATTTTAAATTAAACGAGATAATTAAATGTGATAAACATAAATCACTAACCACCCACAGAGATCCCTATTTAAAGGTCACACCAATATGATTTTAAATTTCCAAGTCCCACGATGTTAATTAATTAAATTAACCAACTTTTATTATTGTTCTCACTTTTTATCATGACGGTCCTCCCGTCCCAGGTGGTAATTTCCACTAAAGTGTCACACTTTCCATTGCCAAAACGCCAGTCGAATCCATTTAAACTATCGATCCCCCACAATTTGACAAGGTTCCACATACGACACGACATAAAATGCAAGCCGAATCCGGTTAAACTGTGGATCCCCCGCAATTTATGTCACCACCAATTTTAATACCCGTTTTTATCTTAGGCATTTATTCTCAATTTCTCAATTTC
Source organism: Sambucus nigra (assembly GCA_949130495.1). NCBI lineage: Eukaryota > Viridiplantae > Streptophyta > Magnoliopsida > Dipsacales > Adoxaceae > Sambucus > Sambucus nigra. Next base: position 286,300,815 of record OX422207.1, on the reverse strand, counting down.
ACAATTTATAAATTATCCCACCCTTTTAACTGATGTGAGATCCTCAAAATACCCCTTAGTCCTATATCTAAGGATCTCCATGTTATCAATATGTCCTACCCTATTTATAAGATGAATTTCTAACATAAATCTCGACCTAGTCTCATGACTAGGTTAGCGTAACAAGGATAAAGTATCAAAAATTAGCTCACCCCCGACATAAAAAGTCAAAATAATCTACGCTCAATAGTCCCATACCTAGAAGGCATAAATCATCGAAAGGCCTACCCACTAGTCCCATACCTATAATGCATCCTAAAAATATAGGAAGAGCAAAAATACCCAACAACCCGTCGTGAGAAAGGTAATTTAATAATACCAACAAGTCACACAAACAAGCATAATAAATCAAAGCACAAAACTACTCATGATAGTCCAATTCAATTAAATCTTAATTTACTTATCACATCGTCATAAATACCCAATTAATCCCATTTAATTATTTTAAATCAAATACACCGAGATTTCATCATTAATACATCATATTTCCAATTTCATTATCACTACACAATTTTCAGGAGTCATACGTCCCCAAATTCATTTAATTCAAAACTAAGGTTTTTCTACATGCAACCTACACCAATAAAACCAAAAATCCACTCATCAATCCTATGTACCCAAGGATTATAAATATTATTCAGATTAAAAGACTTAATAAAAACAGTCCCATACTTAGTGTCCACTTTTTCTAATTAAGTTGGTAATTGATTTTAATCAAAAACATGTAATTAAGTGTTTAGGCGACACTTAAAACACATGATAATAAAGAAAAAGAATAGAGTATTCATGCCTATGATTTAGGTGAAGAAAATCTGGTAGCATGGTTGGATTCCCCTCTAAAAATTAACAAAGAAGTGTTTTCGAACAAACTTGAATAAACCCCATTTAAGCCTTCCAAAACTTGTGAGAAAAACTTGATTATGTTGGATGTTTATGAATATGGAGGAGAGGAAAAACTTTTGGAAGAGCTATCTAGTGAAAAACTTGGGAAAATTTGATTATGAGAAGCCCCCCATGAATTAGAATCGTTAAATACCAATTAGGAATCCTAATCCCACTCTAACTCTACAAATAAAATCGTCGAACTGCCTCAAATCTGGCATAGTCGATCGATCAATCAGGCGTTTAATTCCTTTTAACTAAAAATCAAAATTTCCATTAGTCACGGCCTAAATCCGTGACAAATATATTTTTTTAAAATCCCATTTAGACTCCGGTTTTAATTTCGATTTAAATCCCACTTTTTGTTACAAAAACTCAACATATTTAATTATTAAAAATAATTAAATCTAAAAATTTATTTTTCTCCGATTTCCAAAAATAATTTAAAAATTCTCATTTAAAAAATTGGGGTTGTTACAAAATAAATAAAGGAGAGTCTGTTAATTTTGTTTTAAAATATTAAGTATTTTTTTAAAGTAATTAATATAAAGATATACAAATTCGATAATGTTTTTAAAGATTGTCATTTATAGGAACTATTTAAAAATAATACTTCTTTGTTTAAGGTAACTGACACTAAATAAATTTTATTGCACGTGGAAACTTTTTCTGGATAAGTCAAGTCATTGATGTCATTTTGTTGGAGGTTGTATGCTTCAAGATTACGGGTTTACTTTCCTTACATAATTTTATGTGAGGGGTTGATGGGATTTTATGTATTTTTTCCAATGAGACGAGTGAAGTTGCGCATAAATATTCAGGTTGGTGAACAATATGTTGGAATTGTTGACTGCATAGAGATGTTTTACTTGTATAAACTTTACTATAGTTGAATGGAAAATTGTATGTTATATTTGTTGAAATGGGATGCCAAATATGTCGTTTATTATTTTTAAGAGGTTTTGTTTATAATTATATAGAATATATTATAGATTGGATGAAATTATAATTTTGGTGCCAAAATTATTAAAGACTCCTTCTCTGTCGTCTCAAACGGGTCCTATAAATGAGAACCTTTTTATACGGCTAAGTTACTCTCTCAAAATACCTTTTGAGATGGCTATTGTCGTCTTAAAAAAACTTTTGTCATCTCAAAAGGGTCCTATAAGCAATGACATTTCGAGATGGCTTATTTCCTACCTCAAAAAACCCTTTTGAGACGACAATTATTGTCTCAAAAAACTTTTAAAACGGGTGTCTTATATGACCCCCCCCCCCTTTGCCGTACCAAATGACGTCTCAAAAGGCTTTTGAGATGGCCAGAGTACGTTTTGAGATGGCTGGAGCACCGTCTCAAAAAGTAATTTTTTCGTAGAGCCTTAAGATTATAAGATTTGAGATGGTTGATCAAGTGTGATGTTCCTTTTGAATTCCCCGCATCAAACTTTCTTTTGTAACGGGTGCGAGTCTCTTTAATAGAATTATCTAGATGAACCTCTCTATCAAAATCAAACCACACATAAGATGTTAGCTTCTTGTCCATCCTCGTCTCTTTACCAACTTCATGCTCACTAACAATGCTTGGAAAAACTCAGGAAATACTCTCTAGTGGAGCAGGGGGAAGATTCATATGTGGAATAATTGTTTTGATTAGCCTCTGCGGATATATTGAACTGTATAGAGATTTACATTGTTAAAACAGTGTTAAAATAGTGGATGATGGTAATATAAAACTTGTGTGTGTGTGTGTGTGTGTGTGTGTGTGTGTATAGAGAGAGAGAGAGAGAGAGAGAGAGAGAGAGATTATAAACTAGTATATATATCTAATTTATAATCGGTAAATATATACATGAGAAAATCATAAAACCCCATAGATTTGGTGGAAAGAAGATGACGAAGCGTCTGATAGATAAAAAAAATTAGGAAAATTATATGATCCGATAGGAAGAAAAACCCATAAAGACAAACAATATCAGAAAAATCCAAAAAATGAGAAAACAATGTAACCGATGGGAACAACAAGATGGAGAGAGGAATGGGAGATCTTCACTGGGATTGGTGGGACAACAATTTTCGTGTCTAAGATCAGTGGGTCATGACAGATGGAGAGAGGAAAGGGATAGGCCTTAAACAAAATGGGGAGTTAGTGATGATCGGGTAGGGTAGAATAGAAAGATTATATCCAACATTATCTTTTAATATATTGTAAAAAGAAAATTAAAACTCACTTACACACAATATGTTATATAAATAAACTTATGCTAAATGTTATACTTATATTATATTAATATTAATATTATTTTATACTAAAAAATATTTCCATTATTTAATTAAAAATATTTACTCTAAATAATAAATATTATTATTTTATGGATATGAATATTCACAAAAATGGATATCCATCAATATGGAGAGTCCATCTCAGATACGGATTATCCATCATGGATACCAGCAATATTTGTATCCATATTCGTTTTTTGGATATTTAAAATGCCTATCCAAATCCGCTATTTTAAATACTTATTCTGATAAATATGCACTAAATTTGGATACGAATACCGTACATATTCAGATTTTAGAATATCCGTTTTCATTCCTTACTGCCATATCATATAGGAATAGATACGAAAACTCTCTTTGGAGATGACTTTTAATATTTTTAATTGATATACTAGTCACGTAAATCAATGGAAAAACCCATTTTTTTAATAGTTTTGAATATAAATTTTCTATTGCAGTTAAGATGCAATGGATTATAATGAATGAAAGTAAAATAATTTTTTTGTGTATTTAGAACTCAAGCATTGCAAAAAATGGTGAGAATCTGGTTATTGGAATTTATGCTATTTAATTAAGTTCATAAAATTAGATTTTGGTAAACTTTAGGGTCAATTTAATATGTGACCCCCACGTCTTTCGAGGTGATTCGAAGTGATAACACATTCTACTCCACGAGGAGTATAACATATTATACTCACATGTATAAAATCGTAAATCAATGAATGAGAAATTATAGCTCAAAGTATCCACGTGAAAACATAAAATTTGGTTCAAGTGTTATGTTAAAACCTTAAGTCCCGCGTAGATGGAATATAAGTTAGGAATATTGTATATAAGGACTCTTTTTGTCTTATGTGTTTTGTTCCCTTATGGTATCCCAACTTTTTGAAGGAGAAAATACCTACATGGGCTTGCAACCCTTGAGGTATCCTAACTCTTTAAAGGAGGGAGGATCTACATGGGCTTGGATTGACTTCCAAGACTATACGCGTGCAATGTCATTGATCGACTGACCCAGTCTGATATGGGCGTGGGTTATGAGCTTTATCTTTGAGAGAGTTAATTTTATTGGGCCCTTTATATAATTTTTGGGTCCAGTTTTGGTATTTAGTTATTTATGGACCAATTGTTATTCTGTTTTTATAACTATATTTTGTTCCATCTGTTTTGACAGTTAGGAATGATTCAAATATTTTTTTAACCATCATTTGTTTTAGTATAAATTAATGTTTTGTGTTTCATTTTTCTTGTTGCTTTCAGAAAATATTTTTATCTTAAGTGATAATTGGACTTTATGTGTATGTCATTGTTGAAACTAAGTTAATCAAAACCTCAATTACCTATAAAATATAACAAACAAACGTGTAGAGGTAAGTAAGGGTATCAATCCACATCAAGGGGGTAAAGCGAGGGGAAAACAATTGTAATTCTCTTTTATTTTCTTTTTGGGATTTTTTGCTTTTTCTATTTTTTTAGCCATTTTTTAATATTAAAACAATTTGGTGAGGTGAGGTGAGGTGAAACTAAAACTAAACTAAAATCAAAGATTAAATGACAAACTAAAAAGCATCTAATGTGACACCCCGCCTAATAAAATACCGGGTGATCACTCCTATATCAAATTAAAATAGGAGTCTCATATGGTTCATTCTCAGTATCACTGTCGAAAACCAATTCAATTACCAATAACCTATTAGGCTGGCGTCAAAATTTGAATTAACTAATCTTTTTTAACCAAACCATTCAAATAAATCAATCACAACAGTTTATATGTAACAACTGAAATGAAATAAAATAACCAAACACTCGGTACAATATAATACAACCAAATCGAATGTCGCACTAAAATGCGGTAAAAGAATAAATGAATACAATTGGGCTATCGGCCCGAATGTTACTACAATGCTTCCTATATAGATCCCAATAATAGAAGCGTCTAAAATAAACCTATATGCATCCACAGCTGCTGCAGCGAACGTTTGACTCGAATGAATCATCATCCAGGCGTCCCTGTGTCTGGACACCTTATATATACATATATAGTAAGAGAGGAAAATATAAAAACGGGTCAGAGCCCGAGTTTTGAAAATATTTTAGCAAGTGCTTAAAATCCATATTTTAAGATATGATATATCTCATATTTAAATTGGTAGCGCACTCTCATGAGATACCCCTCACCCCTCTTCTAATAGTGCACAACTGTCGCATACCTTTTAAACAACCTAGTTAAGCAACTCTGCCTAACTAATTCATTTCACCCATCTTCTAAAAGTCCTCATAAAACCTAGTACTAAGGCCTAAACTTCTCTCCATTCCCAACATTGTGCTATGTTCATGCGTGGGGTGTCTCGCGAAGCGAAATCCAAACAAGGAACCCCCCCCCCCCCCGGATACACTACTACATGACAGTGTTGATCGTTGAGATCTATTAGGCCCTCAGTACATAACACATATTATAAAATCATGTAGGTATATATAGTTCTCACTATAACCCATGATCCATACCTATATAAATTCGGATATAAATGTATCGAAAGGAGAATATCACTTTATTCATTCTTTATAAAATATTCTAAGCTATCGCCTGAGCTTATACATTATAATCTCTCACTTATGATTCATCCTTACATCATGAATAACTTTCACTAGTTATTTACACTATGCACGTTTTAGTGTTATTAACCTCGTATATAATATTCTCATCTTTATATACGTATATCCCTATTTTATTCCGGATTTTATACTCCCAAAAGATTTAGAATTTAACTCACATTCCATTATTTATTATGTCCGTATATATATGTTTCACATCTCATATATATATATATATATATATATATATATATATATATATATATATATATATATATATATATATATATATATATATATACAATATACTATACACATCAAGTGTATCCATACTTACATATCACACACTATATAAGTATAATAACCATCCCTCAGAGCTATAACTCAATGGATGCAGTCTCTCAATGCTATCATCTTCTCGGGAATTACTCACACATCATCTTGGGTACTAGCGGTCGGACTCTCACACCGACTTGGTAAAACACACAACGTATGGGAATCGGTCATAGTTCCTCCTCGGAAATGAGAACGAAACAAACCCACCACGGCTCACCCCTAATAAAAATTACACGATATAAATGGACGCTATGCCCTAGGGACTAAATGCTCCCTGCTCCTCAAGCCATGGGCCTCACCCACATCGCGCAACTTCCCATGATAGCATTATAGGGGATATGCTGCATGTAAATATACCATTCACACACAGATATATTCATAATTATTTTATATATATACTGTAACAATTCCCATATATATAGTATATATCTCTTCTCAATATATATGCCTATAATTGCCAAGCTCTTATAGCGATAGCCAAAACCTCGAATGTTCCCATTAGTAATAGTATATAAGTATTTACACACTTAAAATACTAAATTCACGAGTATTCTATTACTTAAAATATAACTCGCACCTTACTCACTTTTAAGGATTATAATATAAATCCGAATATACCAATAAGTATTAATTAAATAAGTATACTAACAACTTATTTTAATCTCCATAGGTACTGCATCACCTATAATAATAATTGTCAATAAAGACATACCGGATAGTAGCTTGAACCTCTTTAGCCCATATATTAAATTTCATCCTACTCGCATTCTAGAATTCACTCAAATGTACTTGGCTCATAGTTATTCTCTACGCATAACTATATAAACACACTTGCCGAAGGCTTTTCTCGAATGTTACCCATCCTAAACAATCATTTAAAAATATAGCCCGGATTTATTTCTACGAACCCAAGGTTTTTAATTTTTTCCTCAAGTAATTTAGAAGTCCAAAAACTTTATTTAGGAACCCCTAATATTTATCTCCAAACAATTCTAGCGTTAATTTTTCCAATTTCCGTTTTGATTTCCGTGCTAACGATTTCAACCTTGGAACTGCTTCCTTAAAAAAATCATTAAAAATTCAAAACAAATCGGAAAAATATGTCGTCGGCGCCCACGCGATCGTATTAAAAAGATATAGAACTTTAATGTTTTGACTAAGAGCTGAATCAATTCTCTTACTAGCTGAATCGACCCCGCAAGCTGTTGCATTACTGTTCACTGTCTTCTCCAAATTACAAATCTCCATTAATGCACCTCCAAGCTTTTTATCTCATCTCCCATCATCATTCAACCTCAGCTAACAATACATCCACACATAAAAATGGTTCTAATCATCCTAGAACCAATAATCAACAACTAATTTCAACAAATTCTTAAGTTTCTCAAATTGGATATTAATCGGGGTTTACTCGTTCAAACTTACGAAACCCCCATTTTGATTCACGAAAACCCAACCCAAAAATCTTTATAGTTTTTACACACCAACTATAATATGAGAAATAAACACATTAAATCATAAAAGCAAGTTAAACACTTGCCTCGTGGATAAAATCCGACGATCCCGAGTCGAATCCCGCGGAACTTGACCAAAAATCCCCTTCTTTCTTCTCTTCTCTTCTCTTTCTTCTTCTTCTTCTTCTTCTTCTTCTTCTTCTTCTTCTTCTTCTTCTTCTTCTTCTTCTTCTTCTTCTTCTTCTTTGTCTCTTCTCTTTCTCTCTCTTAGGGCTGAAATGTGGGAGAAATGAGGGTTCTCCCCTTATAAATCCCGAAATTGGGTGTATACCCAATTGTAAAATGACTTATGTACTCAATTGTGAGTCCCTACTAGTCCAAAAAGCCCCCGAAACCCAAACATTACCCTCAGGTACTCCATTTTGACTATTTCGGCCATTTCGAAACCAACCGCACACTCAAAATATCCATCCGAGTCACTTAACTAAAATTAACTAATTAAACCCAACACATTCTAATACGCGTGTTTTCCAATTAAAATATTATCCTTTATTGATTTACCCACTGCGACACGTAATTAAAATAATCCCACTCATATTCTTAGTCTCGTAAGAAAATATAATCCATGTAAATATTAATTCGACACTTGCAAACTAATATTTACTATTCACTTTATAATTCTCAATTATTAAATTTATACTTATAAATTCCAAAATTACTATTCATGGTAATTTCCTCTAATTACCAAATTACGCCACTTAAGTAATTTAAATATCCATAAAAGTACGGGGTATTACAACTAAAAATAATAAACAAAGTCTAACACTAAAATAAGAGAATAGGTGAGGAAGTAAATGTGAGAACAATCAAGGAATGAGATTACACCACAAATTTTAGCTATTCTAACTCATTAATTTAATTATTTGAATTCTCACAAATTAATATCAAAATTACAAACCAACTCGCGTTGCAAGTGTAATTTTAATTGTAATCTTTTAAAAAATTAAGTTTAACCCCCCACAACTCTAGAAAATAGATCTACACTCCTTTTAATTAAAAACCCGCTAGGATCGATTCATCAAAATTTATGTACATCTTAGAAAATAAAAATAGAATTGAAGTTCAAGTAATGATTCCACACTTAAGAAACCCCTATCTCTAGTTCGAATCTAAAATGGGTATTATAACTAGAATTTTGATTTTCTCTCGAAAATCATTTACCCTCTCTCGAGGCATAAATTTAAGGGGTGAGGGATCAAAATTAACATTCAAAGAGAATTTTCAATTAATCAAACTAATTAAATCAAAATAACATCAAATAAGGGTTCATCCCACCCCTTGAAAGGGGATTTAGCCTAACATCATATTAAACATGATAATCAAATAAACTAGGCAATTAAAATAAAAGTAGAGAAGAGAACAGTCAAACCATATCTCTTTAAGTGAAATTAAACTCCAATCCTTGAATTTGCACATCATCCATTCACTTTGAGCATCCAAATGATTTTTTTAATAATAAGAGCACACTCAATTGAATTTCTCACAAATTTATCACTCACTAATCTCTAATAAAAAAAATTAAAATAAAACTATTGACAAGATAATTCTACCTAATTTATTCTAACCGAAAAAAAACTAAAAGGGTGTTTTTCTCTCTAAAATTTTCTCTCTAAAAAAAGCCTAGATGGGTCTTCAAATGGCCTTGAGGTCGTATTTTATATGCACATGGAGCTAAGGGGTTAAATTGAGAATTATACTTGGGTGTGCATGTGGTTTGGGTGAGGGAAAAATCAAATTTTTTTATGAGGGCAAGATGGAAAAATGAGGTAAGTGGGTTACAAAACATGTATTGAGGGTATAATGGGTAAAAGGGGTTAAATGGCTTTTAAAGATTTATATGGCATGTGGGATAAATGGGTCCGACTTTGGTTTATTTTGGCAGGAGACGATTTTGGCTCATCCGTGTTAGAACATGGGTCGATTGGGGGTAGATGGTGTGGTTCGAGTTTGAGGTCTTGGGTCGCGTTGGGCCGAACTCGGGTAGGGGGTAAAGAGGACCGGGTTCGGGGTTAGAATGGAGTAGGAGCTCCGACCGGGTTTCGGTTTAAGGGAAGTGGGCCAGTCTAGCTCGCGGGTCCTCTGGTGGTATTCGGGTATGGCCGAGCAGGGGGGCGGGGTTCGGTTATGGGTTTCGGGTTTATTGGCTACGTGTTGGTCGGTACAGGGGCAGAAATGGGGGGTTTTGGCTTGTGTTTATGGTTGGTTAATGGAGATATCAATAGAGGTTAGTGGGTTGTTGATTGGTGTGAGATGAGAGAGAAAGTGGGTTTGATGGGGAAGATGATGGATGTTGTGATTTTCAATGGAGTTTTGTTGGTTATGGTGGAAAGAGAGAGGAGAGAGAGTGGGGGGGGGGGGGAAGAAGATGGGTGTGGGGGTGATAGGGTGTATGTGAGGTGTAGTGTTGTTAGGGTATGCTAGGGGTTATGTTTGTTGTATGAGTGTGTATGATACTGTAGGGTGTGAGGGATTGTGTGTGTTTAAGTTGTGACCCTAAAAATAACATGAACTAACTAAAAAAAACAAGGTTCTAAAAAACGTGGGGCGTGATCGAGGCGTGGAGGCAAAGCCTTAAGCCTTAGAAGCCTAGGCTGGCTTTAGGTGTAAAAAGGCATTTAGACCTTCTTAATATTTTTTAACCATAACAAGGCTATTAAAATACTAAAATTGTACATATCATAAAAATATGTATGAATATTTGCAAATTAAAATACTATTTGATTATTTTGGATGAGATACTGGTCCGATTTGTAAAAAAAAATCTTTAAAATGTGATAACGTTTCACTAATGCATTGTTGTTTTTAGAAAAAAGTGCGCCTTAAGGGCTTTACCAAGACTAAGGCGTAAAAAGGTTAAGGCGGGACGTTTCTCCCAAGCCTCAAGTATAGGCGTGCCTAGACAGGTTTTTTAGAACAGTGAAAAAAACTAATAGAATTAAAAATTAAAATCCTAATCTATAAAATAAAAGGCAAAAATTAAAACTAAAACTAAAAAGAAATAACAATAAAAAAATAAAAAAAAATCTATTAAAACTAAAAACTAAAAAATAAATGAAATCATAAAAAAAACTAATCCAAATAAAATAGAAACTAAAATCTAATAAAAATCAAAATTAAAATAAAATCACACTAATTAAAAAGAAATAGAAAAATAGAAAGTAAATCCTAGAAAATTCTAAATAAATCTAAAATAAATCCTAAAAATAAAACGACTCAAACTAAAAATCTAAGAAAAATTTATAAAGCACAAACTAAACACACATGGGGTTTGGGGTAGGTTTAGGCTCGGTTTGGGGTTACGGGACAAGGTAATCAGCTCCATTTTTGCGCAATTGCCTTGATTTAAGCGTTTGAACTTTGCAATGCACAATTGACCTACAAAATAAACATTAGCTTGCATAAGACCCAAATTGTCGAGAATTAACCATTTAAATACGTCTATTCGGGGTATAAAATGTACACTTTTGGGTGCTTATCACACCACCCCCAAAAAGAACATTACTGTCCTCGAGCAAAATATAGAAAGAAAGAGAAAGATAAGAAACCAAAAGTGTACCACTTTCGCGGGCACTTGCAATTGCACTTAGCAAGTGAAACAAGACTTTAAACCTATAGGTTGACCTACAAGACGCGTTGTGTCTCATGAGGGTTTGCAGGGAATATACCCACAAAATTATTTATTTGCAAAAGGCAGTAATCTCTTATTAGACATAGAATGATCACACAATCCATCATTAGAGAAATAATTTGAGAAATGCAAGCTAAAAGTGCTTGAAAATGTTTAGCTAAGTGAATACTCAAGGCACATCCTTCCTAGAACTCAACGTGTGTAGTGTGAATCAGTCAAAACGGATCGAGTATCATAAGAGTAATTCCTAGATTGCCTTTTCAGAATCAACGCTTCGACTTCAAATCTCACTGGATATATCTCTCTCAAATGAACTCTCGAGATTTGGGTAAGTGTATCACTCTTGTGTATGAGGAGATGAGTAAATGTAATCAAGTTCAAACATCTCACACACATATAAGAAAGAACGAACATTAAGAAAGCAAATGATCTCATGAAAGGAATGCTAATCACTATAGTGAGAATGTTGAGTTATTTATCACGTTAAATTTCATTTGCCCGAACACCTAGGGGAACGTATGGATGCATATGGGTGAGGGGAAAAATAAATGGGAAGGATGGTATGAGATGAGATATGTATGGTAGAATGGTGATATGAATGATGAGTGATGAATGTGTAATGGATATTCGATAAGAATGTACACATGAGGAACAAATGTCTTTATTTACAAAAGACTACTACAAACTCTCTTTTTCTTTTCTTTTCTTTTCTCTCCCCTTTTTTCTTTCGAATTTCTTTTCTCTTTTTCTTCTTTTTCTTTTCTTTTGCTATTTTTTTTAAACTAGATACAAACTCAATTGTAATAAATCTAACTAACTAAAAATCTAAAATGTGAGAATGGGTGAGGAAGTAAATTTGAGAACAATCAAGGAATGGGATTGCACCACAAATTTTAGTTATTCTAACTAATTGATTTAATAATTTGAATTCTCCCAAATTAATATCAAAATTATAAACCAACTCTCGTTGCAAGTGTAATTTTAATAGCAATCTTTTAGAAAATTAAGTTTAATCCCCCACAACTCTAAAAAATAGATCTACACTCCTTTTAATTAATCACCCGCTATGATCGATTCATCAAACTTTATGTACATCTTAGAAAATGAAAATAGAGTAAAAATTAAAGTAATAATACCACAATTAAGAAACCACTATCTCTAGTTCGAATCTAAAATGGGTATTATAACTAGAATTTCGATTTTCTCTCGAAAATCATTTACCCTCTCTCGAGGGGTAAATTTAAGGGTGAGGGATCAAAATTAACATTCAAAGGGAATTTTCAATTAATCAAACTAATTAAATCAAAATAACATCAAATAAGGGTTCATCCCACCCCTTGAAAGGGTATTTAGCCTAACATCATATTAAACATGATAATCAAATAAACTAGGCAATTAAAATAAAAGTAGAGAAGAGAACAATCAAACCAAATCTCTTTAAGTGAAATTGAACTCCAATCCTTGAATTTGCACATCATCCATTCACTTTGAGTATCCAAATGATTTTTTTAATAATAAGAACACACTCAATTGAATTTCTCACAAATTTATCACTCACTAATCTCTAATAAAAAAATTAAAATAAAACTATTTACAAAATAATTCTACCTAATTTATTCTAACCTAAAAAAAACTAAAAGGTGTTTCTGTCTCTAAAATTTTCTCTCTAAAAAAAGCCTAGATGGGTCTTCAAATGGAATTGACTTCTTCTTTTATATGCACATGGAGCTAAGGGGTTAAATTGGGAAATATACTTGGGTGTGCATGTGGTTTGGGTGAGGGGAAAATCAGATTTGTTTATGAGGGCAAGATGAAAAAATAAGGTAAGTGAGCTACAAAATATGTGTTGGGGGGTATAATGGGTAAAAGGGGTTAAATGGATTTTAAAGATTTATATGGCATGTGGGATAAATGGGTCTGGCTTTGGTTTATTTTGGCAGGAGACGATTTTGGCTCATCCGTGTTAGAACATGGGTCGATTGGGGGTGGATGGTGTGGTTCGGGTTTGAGGTCTTGGTAGGGGGTAAAGCAAGACGGGGTTCGGGGTTGGAATGGAGCAGGAGTTCCGATCGAGTTTCTGTTTAAATGAAGTGGGTCAGTCTAGCTCGCGGGTCCTCTGGTGGTATGCGGGTATGGCCGAGCAGGGGGGCTGGTTCGATTATGGGCTTCGGGTTTATTGGCTGTGGGTTGGTGGGTTAGGGGCATAAATGGGGGTTTTGGGTTGTGTTTATGGTTGGTTAATGTATATATCAATGGAGGATAATGGGTCATTGATTGGTGTGAGATGAGAGAGAAAGTGGGTTTGATGGGAAAGATGATGGATGTTGTGGTTGTTACTGGAGGTTTGTTGGTTATGGTGGAAAGAGAGAGAAGAGAGAGTGTGTGGGGGGGGGGGGGGGGGGAGAAGATGGTTGTGGGGGTGATAGGGTGTATGTGAGGTGTAGTGTTGTTAGGGTGTGCTAGGGGTTATGTTTGGTGTATGAGTGTGTATGATAGTGTAGGGTGTGAGGGGTTGTGTGTGTTTAAGTTGTGACCCTAAAAATAACACTAACTAAGTAAAAAAAACTAATAAAATTAAAAATTACAATCTAAAAATTAAAATCCTAATCTATAAAATAGAAGACATAAATTAAAATTAAAACTAAAAAGAAATAACCATAAAAAATAAAAAAATCTAGTAAAACTAAAATCCTAAAAAAATGTAAAATCCAATAAAACCAAAAAATAAATGAAATCCTAAAAAAAAACTAATCCAAAAAAAATAAAAAATAAAATCTAATAAAAATCAAAGTAAAAATAAAATCACAATAATTAAAAAGAAATAGAAAAATAGAAAGTAAATCCTTGAAAATTCTAAATAAATCCTAAAAATAAAATGACTCAAACTAAAAATCTAAGAAAAATCTAAAAAGCACAAATTAAACACACATGGGGTTTGGGGTAGGTTTAGGCTCGATTTGGAGTTACGAGACATGGTAATCGGCTCCATTTTTGTGCAATTGCCTTGATTTAAGCATTTGAACTCTTCAATGTACAATTGACCTACAAAATAAACATTAGCACATATAAGACCCAAATTGCCGAGAATTAGCAACTAAAATACGTCTATTCGGGGTATAAAATGTACACTTTTGGGTGCTTATCATTATGTCAATCACATTTTCGTGTCCATAAAAAGGGAGTTTCTTCCCTTGTTGGTGTGATTATAACTTACAATTTTGAGTGCTACTATTTCAAGTCGTGATTATTGTATCTTGAGAGATGATTACCACTGAATTCTAGAGTACCACCGCATGACAAATCTCGTCTTAAGGACAAAGTATTAAGCAATTGACTCAATCGATTAATAACAAATTATTGTCACTACAAGCTTGTTT